>CM038792.1:141980333-142034815 GCA_021764765.1 Vicia sativa
GATCTCTTCAAGTCTTCAAAATCAGTAGGCATGTCAGGATGGAGAACAGTATAGGACTTGTCACCTATAGCAACAGGTTCCATAATTACTGGTAGAACAGGCATGAATGGCATCATGAGGTGTTGAGCTCGAGCTCGCACCCATTTGAGGTAAGGTTCCCAAGGAATGGAGTTCTGGTGCCCCAAAGCCTTGGTATCAGTCTTCTTTACCATGCCCCAAGCGTGTATGAACCTTCGGTAGTCGGAGATCGTGGTTGTAGTCGAACACAATATCTTGGAGAAGCATATCATGTGGGCCATCTCTTCGAGCAAAACCAAACTGACGTAAAGCTAGAGAAGGGTTGTAAGTAATACCTCCCCTTATACCAAGTAGTGGTACATTAGGGAATTCTCCACAACGCTCAATGAAGGTGAAATCCTTTTGAGAGAAAAGACTCCAACGGATGTCTGAATGAGAGAGTGACATTAGTCTTTGAGACCATTTCATCCTTTGTTCGTTCTTCAATACTGATGGAGGAAGGTGCGAAATAAACCACCTGGAAAGTAACGGTATGCAGCACATGAGAGTTCCTTGTCTTTTAGTAGTACGAGTGTGGAGAGAATGTAGGATGTCTCCAAGTAAAGTAGGCACAGGATTGTGAGTAAGGAATAACTTGATGGCATTGACATCTATGAATTGATCCGAGTTAGGGAATAGAACCAAACCATAGATTAGCAAGGCCACAATATCTTCAAATGCATGGAAACTCATAACTTTGAGGAATTCTCGGGCTTTCTTAATTAAGAACTTAGCAAGTAAACCCTTAACTCCACTTCTAGTTTCCCAATTGGCTTCAATGTCTGAGCGCTTAAGATGTAAGGCGGATGCGATGTCTTCGTGCTTAGGGACCTTTTCTAGACCGGTGAATGGCATTTGGTCAAGAATAGGTATCCCAAGTAGCTTAGAGAACTCTTCCAAGGTAGGAACCAACTGATAATCTGGGAACGTAAAGCAATGGTGTTTTGGATCGAAGAACTGGAATAGGACATGCATCATATCTTCTTCAAAACCGGAGGTAACCAAATCAAGTAGATAACCATGTCTTTTGATGAACTGAGCATGGTCGGGAATTTCTGAAACCAATTCTTTGAGCTGAGAAGGTATACCCATAAAGTTGATTCGGATAGTCTTTCTAGAAGCCATAATACCCTACAAAACAAAGCAAAGATAAATCCCTAGGTCCTTGAAATAGTTAGAAATGATATGCAATGCAAATGATATCATGATGTCATGTTTGGCACACACAAGCAATTCACACAATGAGCCTAGGTTTAAGGCTGCATGAGGTATAGGTGATTACCCACCAAAAGTTTGAGTTGGTTCATCTGTCCTATAATAGTAACCGGGTTCTAGGAATCTCACATCATTGATCTTTCTCATAGCGTTTATTTCAATACGACTACCAAGTGGTCGACGAAAATATCCCAAAAGTCGATCTCAATGAGCGTAGCATCGGTATCAACCAACCTTAGTCTACCAAAGCCGCCATCTCACTACCTTCTAATGGCCAAGATGGGTCAATTAAGGTTCTAAAAGTTTAGTTAGTGTTTGATGACACCACGCAGAAGCCAAATACTATCCTCAACTTGGAAATGAAGAGTATCAGGACATCCAAAGTGTCACACTAACGTAGCCATCATGTTGACCGTTTTGATATCGTCTAGCGTCGCGACGATTTATTGCTACTTACCTAAAAGGAAACCCGGATCCGGGTGTAGGATCCCCCATAAATATAATACCCAAGCAACCCTTAAAGATAAAGCAAGCAAGTCAAACAGAAAGCAATAAAGGTGATTTAGAAATCCTTAAGGCATTCTCTCTTTTTAGGGTGTCTCCCTGCGATTACGTAACACGGTGAACTGACTTTGTAGGATTTTGTATCGCAAATGTGCGGATAGCAAGAGTCGCCACCGACTTTTCTTTTATCCAATTAAGGGAAGGTAAAAAGTACAGAAAAAGACCTTCGTTAGATTCTGAGTAAGGGAGAAGGTTATGAAAAGGGGAGGTATTAGCACCCCTTTCCATCCGTAGTTATCTACGGGCTCTTAGTTGCTCTTAGATCACTTAAAATTGTGCTTTCTGTGTGTTTGACAAAAATGTTTTGAAAAGGCATTTCGCTTTGACTTTGTAATGATTCATGTAGGAATGTATACAAAGTGTTTGGAAATGTTTCGTTTTGAAAAGAGTTTGAACTTTGACAAAAGTGTGTTGTGTGAAAAGCATTTTGATAGAGCAAGCAACTAAAAGTCTTATTACCTACTCAGAATTGGTCGTTTTCATGTTGTTTTACTTTCCTTTAGAATAGCGCTATCCATACCATTAGTTGGTAGGTAACTCTATTCGTTGGATGTAAGCGGGACATTCGAAGGGACATCGGATGGTCATAGAAAGCAACTTGTAGGAAGTATCCTAGCACATTCGAAGGGACTATCATCATTTTTCATTGGCGACAATCGAGGGTCAAGATCATGTATTCGTAGGCGATGTCGTGGGTCTATGATCTTTGTATCGAAGGGACTATGATGATTTGTTTTGAAGGCAACGGTGCTAGGATACCTCTACATTCGAGGGACATGACCATATTTGAATTCGTAAGGCAACGAGAGAAAATTACCCTAAGGGGTGCATGTGTGAAAGAGTGTGTCAGATTCAGATATATTATCTTGGAGATTAGAGTGAGCTATGTTCAATTTTAGTCTTGTCATACACGCCTAGTTACTAGCAATTTATAGGGTGCGGAAATTAAAATGCGGAATGTAAAGATGCGGAAAGATAAATGTCCTACGCTATTACATGGCTTTGGGGCAGATACATAATTTAAACTTGCGGAAAATAAAAGCCCTAATTAACTATTATATCCCATGAGCAATTACATTATTGGAAAAAAGAAAACAGTAAAAGAAACCGTCTGAAACGGAATAACCTGTGAAAAGATAAGAAAACCGGAAAATACGATGAAATCGAATAAGAGGAAAATATTAGTAAAAATGCAAATTTTTAGATGAGAAAAATATGACATGCTGGAAATAACATAAATATGCTAAAACAATTTTTTGGGATTTTTTAGATGCAATTTAATAATTAAAAACTAATTAAAATTGATTTAAATGCTAAATTATGAATAAAATAAAATATGCATGCAAAACAATATTTTTTAATTTTATAAATTAAATAAGTATTTTCTGAAAATAAATGCAAAAGGAAAAAATATTTTGATGATTTTTAATGCATGAATAAAAATATTGAAAAGAATTAAAATGCATGAGATATATTAAATAAATAAGAAAATATTAAAATAAGAGTTTTGTAAAAGAGTAAAAACCAAATGGTCTTGCCAGGATTCGAACTGGAGACCTTGGCTTCTCAGCACCCATGCCTTGACCATCTGAACCAACGCGCCCACGTGTTTGAAATCCGGAGCGAATGGAGGAAGAACAAGTGTCGCTTCCAGGCTTCATCGTTTCCGCGCCAAGCTTCGTCTTCCTCGTTTCAAAAATTTGAAAGTTCAGCGTCGGCCATTGTTCGACGCTACAGACCCTGGCTAAATCAAAAATCAAGCACACATAATATAAATGAATTGTAAGACCATGGTTCGATTCAGGACATCATTCTGAATTCATTGGCAATGGTCTTGAGGTCCAATTTTTCCATTTGAGAGAAACCCTAAATCGTGGTTAAAAACCCTAGCTATGGCATATCGAGTTCCTGGCCATGGAAATGCAATCAAACAGCCCAGATCGCTTGCAAACTTATCACTGATCACAAAAACAACAATGAAATATGTTAATAATGCATGAAAAACAGAAATCGATTTCAAGAAAAAGTGTCAAAACCGTGAGTTTGATTTCGGGATTCTTGATGGATTCTTGATCTGTAAGGGTCTGGAATGAATCAATGGACCTCCAGGAAGCTATTGGATGGCTTAGAATCGGTTGAATCGAAGAAAAAACAAGGTTGCTAGTAGCTTGTAACCCACGGTTTTTTGAGCTTCAATAAGGGTTTCTCCAGTCAAAATTTCTACCCTCATTCGTGTGGCATGAGTTATGTATATATAGTAGAAGGATTTGGAGTTAATTTGAGGAAGAATCAATCATTAATCAATGCAAATCAAATTTAATTTTGTACAAAATCAAATTTTCATATTTTGATCAATTTTCAATCAAATCTTGCCATACCAATCCAAATTTCGAAATTTGCTGGCTTTGTTGAGTTGCTTGGATCTCAAGGAAGAGAGAAAAATCAAGTTTGCAATTAATTTTGATTTTATACTTTATTTTTGAATTTAATTTGTATTTAAATGAATAAATTCCAAATTAAATAGAAAAATAAAATAAAAACTCGTGGCATTGGGCTTGGATATTCCTAATTGTATAAGGAACAAGTTTGGATGAAGAAAAAGTAAGCCCATTTGCAAAATTTTTGATTTTTAGAAGTATTTCTCTTTGTGCACTCTTTCAAAATTGCCCTACTTGTGAATGGTGTATCTTGCGCAATTTTCCACATTTTTGAGTGTTCTTGGACTTTTTGGAAATCTCTAAGAATCCTCTAACCAACCTTTTTGGTATCATCTCATTTGGAGTTTCCATGCTCAATATATCCTCAAAACAAAATGTTGACTTTTTGTTGACTTTGAAAATGACCTGTAATGTTTTGAGCCATACTTCTCAAATGAAGCAATTTTTGGACATTCTTGTGAGACATGAAGTTGTAGAGAATTGAATTTCCTTCAAAACAAGAGGTGGTGGAAAAAATTTCTGAGAAAGTATGAAGAAGTTATGCTCAGTCAAAGTTCAGTTGACTTTTCACCTAGAAACCCTAATTTAGAAAGTTTGACTTTTGAGCAAATGTTGAGTTTTCTTGATGAATCATGATCAACCCTTGATCAAATGATGAATGTAACTTCAAAATGAGGATGTTGACCAAAAATTATGAAGTTTGACTGTATGTTGACCACATTTGACTTTTTGTCCAATACAACTGATTTTCAACCATCTGAGCAATTGTCTGAGGAAACTTGACTTGTGAGGCTTGAAACTTGACATGGAGAATCTTTGAAGCATATGAGAAGGCATGAAGGACATTGGAGATGTTGGAAGTCCATCTGAAGTTGAGAATTGCCAAACTCTAGTTTGGGTTGATTGTCTAGGAGAGAGTTTTGTCTGATCAACTCTTGAGGAATCTTTGAGTATGGATGTATAAGATATTTTGAGAAGATGGAGGGAAAATTTTGGGGTATGACTCATACAAAGACATGCCGGGTTTAGACATTGATATTGTGGTACATCGGTTACCGACAAAAGAAGGTTTTCTCCCTGTGAAACAGAAGGTTCGTCGCATGCGCCCTGAGATGTCAGAGAAAATCAAAGCCGAAGTTATGAAGCAGTTCAACGCTGGTTTCTTAGCTGTTACTTCCTATCCACAGTGGGTGGCTAATGTGGTGCCTGTGCCCAAGAAGGATGGCAAGGTACGAATGTGTGTGGATTACAGAGATCTGAACAAAGCGAGTCCGAAAGATGATTTCCCACTACCTCATATTGATGTTCTGGTTGACAACACCGCTCAACACAAGGTCTTCTCCTTCATGGATGGTTTCTCCGGCTACAATCAGATCAAAATGGCTCCTGAAGACATGGAGAAGACCACTTTCGTTACATAGTGGGGCACTTTCTACGACAAGTTTATGCCGTTCGGACTGAAGAACGCGGGCGCCACTTATCAGCGTGCCATGGTGACGTTATTTCATGACATGATTCATCACGAGATAGAGGTCTACGTCGACGATATGATAGCCCGATCACAGACTGAAGAAGAACATCTTGATCATCTACGGAAACTATTTGATAGGTTGAAGAAGTACAGATTGAGACTTAACCCCAACAAGTGCACCTTTGGAGTCAGATCTGGTAAACTCTTAGGGTTTGTTGTCAGTAGTAAAGGTATTGAGGTTGACCCAGCCAAGGTTAAAGCTATTCAAGAGATGCCAGCGCCCCGTACCGAGAAGGAAGTCAGAGGTTTCTTGGGCCGATTGAATTACATTGCGGTTGTTGCACATCTAACCACTACTTGTTAGCCAATTTTCAAGTTACTGAAGAAAGATCAAGTAGTGGAATAGAGCAGCGATTTCGGATCGCTTTTGACAAAATCAAGGAGTACCTACGAAATCCTCTATCCACGATGCCACGAAGGAAGACCTCTTATCATGTACTTGCGGTGTTAGAAAATTCAATGGGGTGTGTGTTGGGGCAACATGGCGAGTGCAGTCGAAAAGAGTATGCAATATACTACCTTAGCAAAAAGTTTACCGGTGAAACAAGATACTCCATACTCGAGAAAACTTGCTTTAACTTGCCGACTAAGGCAGTATATGTTGACTCACACTACCTTGTTGATTTCCAAGATGGATCCGATAAAATACATATTTGAGAAACCAGCTCTCTCGGAAGAATAGCAAGATGGCAAATGATCTTGACCGAATACAACATCAATATACTTCTCGAAGCGATCAAAGGAAGTGTAGTAGCCGATCATTTGGCTCATCAAGCCGTAGATGAGTATCGACCTATGCGGTTCGAATTTCCAGATGAAGATGTTTTACTAGTCGCGATTGTGAAGAACCGAGGCCAGACGAAGGACACGAACAAGGATCACGATGGACCATGGTCTTTGATGGAGCCTCAACGCTTGGCAATGGAATTGGCGCCATCATTACATCTCCTGACGGACACACCCTTTCACCAGGTTATGTTTCGATTGCACTAACAACATGGCCGAATACGAAGCATGCATCATGGGTATCAAAGCTGCTATTCACTTAAGAATCAAGTTCTTACAAGTGTATGGAGACTCAGCTATAGTGATCAGTCAAATTAAGGGCGAGTGGGATACGAAACATCCGAATCTCATTCCATATCGAGAGCATGTTTTGAGTTTGATCCCATACTTCGAAGAGATCACTTTCAATCACATTCCACGAGAAGAGAATCAGTTGGCAGACGCGTTAGCTACTATGTCATCTATGTTCAAGGTCAGATGGGACAACGAGGCTCCCCAGATCATCATTGAGAAGTTTGACGAACCAACATATTGTTATGAGCTTGATACAAAAGAGAAACCTTGGTACTATGACGTGAAGAGGTATCTTGAGACTCAGGAATATCCCGCAGGGGCATCTATCAACGATAAGAAGTTTTTGAGAAGGTTCGCATCCAAATTCTTCCTCGGCAACGACATCTTATACAAAGCATAATCACGACTTGTGTTTACTCCATTGTGTGGACGAGAAACAACGTATCATGGAAGAATTACACGAAGGCGCATTTGGTACCCACTCCAGTGGTCATACAATGGCTAAGAAGATTTTGAGAACAGGTTACTATTGGTCCACCATGGAAGCTGATTGTCATCGCTATGCTCGATCTTGTCACAAATGCCAGATTTATGCAGACAAAGTGCACGTACCTCCGGTACCTTTGAATGTTTTAGCTTCTCCTTGGCCGTTTGCAATGTGGGGCATTGACATGATCGGAGAAATCAAGCCCACAGCTTCCAATGGACATCGTTTCATCCTTGTGGCAATTGACTATTTCACCAAGTGGGTAGAAGCAGCCTCATTTGCATCTGTTACCAAGAATGTTGTGGCACGATTCATCAAGCATAATATTATCTATCGGTATGGCACTCCCGAAAGGATTATCACAGATAACGGTTCTAATCTCAACAATAAGATGATCACCGAACTCTGCACGCAATTCAAGATCAAGCATCACAACTCTTCTCCTTATCGGCCTAAGATGAATAGCGCTGTGGAAGCCGCCAACAAGAACATTAAGAAGATTATCTGAGAAGATGACGGTGACTTACAAGGATTGGCATGAGATGTTACCATTAAGCTCTTCATGGTTATCGCTTTTCTGATCGAACATCAACAGGGGCAACCCCCTTCTCTCTTGTATATGGTATGGAGGCAGTCCTACCAATCGAGGTTCAGATACCCTCAATCAGAGTCCTCCAAGACGCAGAGCTAGGTGAAGACGATTAGATCCAGACTCGCCTTGACCAGATTAACTTGATTGATGAAAAGCGACTCGCATCCATCGCCATGGACGGATCTATCGAGCGAATGATCAGAGCATTCAACAAAAGAGTCAAGCACCGGGTCTACCAAGTCGGTGATTTAGTAGTCAAGCGCATCATTCTTCCACAAGGTGATCCCAGGGGCAAATGGACTCCCACCTATGAGGGACCGTTTGTAGTCAAGACAGTATTTTCCGGCAGAGCTATGATACTTAGCACCATGGATGGTGAAGACTTCCCACACCCTGTGAACACAGACATAGTAAAAAAATACTACGCATAAAAGAGACCCGCTAGGTCGGTGACCTAGGCAAAAATAAGGGCATCTGGCGAACCAAAAGGTTCGGGCAAAAGTTAAGGATATATATACAAAACATGTACACCCGGCAAGTCGAAAACCTGGAAAGGCGGCTTGGGCAAAAAAGGGCATCCCGGTAGACCGAAAACCCGAAAGGGCGGTCTAGGCAAAAGTTAGGGATTTAAGCGTACGACTATGTCTCGTCCAAATCATCTATCTATAGACTACTATCAGCATCCAAGGTTCAAATGGCGAAAATTAATTCACTCACTTTCTACTGACAACAAGGAGATGAGATAGTTGAAATATATGAGTACTAGCATAGTTGGAACTTAACGAGATTGTTTCCGCATAGCTTTTTTACCTTTCTTGTGTACAAACTACTTGGCCATACGCCACATTTCAAATTAATACAAGTTCTTTCTTTTTACAATTTTCACTATTGTTGCTTGCATAAAGTCCAACGCTTGCTTTGAATGATTATATGCATCTGACAATAAGAATCTATTTGCAAACATACGAAAAGGGAATGAACAAGGATAATTACTACAGGCTCTAGGAATTGAGATGACGACGAAAGTCGCCAATACATTCCCCTGCAAAGTACAATCCCCATAGAGATGTCACTCACTACAAAATTTCCCCAATGGAGTACCCATTTTCCTCCACTAGTCCCGACATTCCAAGCTTCATCATGTTAGTCCCGAGCGTGATCCCAATCAAACTAAGCCATGTTACATCGTCTCAAGCGATAACGATTCATCACCGGTATCTGAAAAATATCTCTCGTCATCACCTCCCGGCAGCAGTATCGGACTTGAAACATGGTCAGATAGTGCATCGGAGGAAACCTACATCTTTTATTCCCCAGCCAGAGATTTCGACGGGCTCCAAGATCCTTCTAACCCGCTCTCCCAGCAACTATCAAATGCTTTCCAGCAGGATCTATGCGCAAGATCCCGATGGCGCCTCTAATTTTTCCCGGGTCTATGCACAAGATCCTCAGCAGCGCGTCTCTCAATCTCTACCATCCTCAACAATATCTAGGCTCAAGACTTGGTCAGATAGTGCATCGGAGGAATCGAGGTTATCTTTCTTCTCAAAGTTTCCAATCCGTTTCGTCCCAACAGAAGCCAGGAATCCCCAAGCAGAACATCCACATCTTCTTCAAGATGGATATGTTTTGAAATACCACAACATCTATCATTCATACATTACTCATAAAAGTCATAATCTTTGCGCATGTCATTCATACACATTACATCATGCATCATAATCTTCATAAGACTAACGATATTCTATCAAAGTTTCTTTTGTTTTTCCCAAAGCAGGTGAAAATCACTTAAAACGGTCCGGGATTAATGCCGAAGCGGACGGAAACCCTATCCGAAAGACCACCCTAGTTGTCCTCCGACAACAGGTCCAGGATTAATGCCCGAAGCCAGACGGGAAACCCTATCTGAAAGACCACCCTAGTTGTCCTCTAACAACAGGTCTAGAATTAATGCCCGAAGCCAGACGGGAAACCCTATCCGAACGACCGCCCACGTTGTCCTCCGACAACAGATCCAGGATTAACACCCGAAGCCAGACGGGAAACCCTATCCGAAATACCACAAGTTATCCTCCGATATGGGCATTGGATCGATACGAAACCTGACGGAAGCTGTCCACATTTTGCCGACTATTATCCTCTCAGAGTAATCAAGACGAAGATTTGTTCTGACTCTCTCTTATTAGCAACAGCAACTACAAAGTCTAGCGTACGACTTAGTTGCCTTAGATGGCATCTTAAGCCCATCTCCGACTATTTGTCGACATCTCTCCGCTTCCAGAATGCTGCATATTTGGTTAAAAAACCAATACAAACCAATAACTTCATTCAAAGATGAGCACGAAGTCTAACGTACGATTCCCTCCGGATAGCATCTTAAGCCCATCTCCATGCCCCCTCCCGCTTTCAGGAACATCTACCAAGCCTAGCGTACGACTCACTCCCCATCATCGATCATTCCAGATGGCATCTTAAGCCCATCTCCGACAACTCTCCTATTCAGACGACATTCTTGAGCCTAGGATACGACTCATTCCCCAGCGAAATCTCCAATTTCTCCAAATGGCATCTATAAGCCCATTCCCGCATCAATCAACAGCGAGTGCAAATTTTCAGGAGTACTCGAGTGTTCAATCATCTTCTACCTCCAGGTCACGAAAGGCAAGCATGCCAATCTAACCCTTCCAGTACAAGAAGATTGAACAGGGGCAGCTGTCATACCCCAAAATTTGCCCTCTTACTTCTTAAAACATTTCATACATCTATACTCAAGGATTCCTCAAATGTTGATCAGACAAACCCTCTCCTAGACAATCAACCCAAACTAGGGTTTAGTAATTCTCAGATCAAGATGGACTTCCAACATCTCCAATGGTCACCATGCCTCCTCATATGCTTCATAGATTCTCCATGTCAAGTTTCAAGCCTCACAAGTCAAATTTCCTTAGACAATTGCTCAGATGGTTGAAAATCAGTTGTGTTGGACAAAAAGTCAACTGTGGTCAACATAGAGTCAAACTTCCTGATTTTTGGTCAACATCCTCATTTTGAAGTCACATTCATCATTTGATCAAGGGTTTATCATGATTCATCAAGAAAACTCAAGATTTGATCAAAAGTCAAACTTTCCAAATTAGGGTTTTTCAATGAAAAGTCAACTGAACTTTGACTGAGCATAACTTCTTCATACTTTCTCAGAAATGTTTCCACCACCTCTCATTTTGAAGAGAATTAAATTCTCTACAACTTCATGTCTCACAAGAATGTTCAAAAAATGCTTCATTTTGAAGATTTGGACAATTGCACAAAGAGAGATATTTGTCAAAATCCAATTTTTTCCAAATGGGCCTATAATTTTATGATCCAAACTTGTTCATAATATTATTTGTGACCTATTGATGCCTTTCCACGACCACCTTTTATTTTTTTGATTTATTTTTGAATTTAAAAGCATTAAATTCAAATTTAAATTAAATAAAATATGAAAACAAGGTATATTTTCAAATGGATTGGATTTTTATCAAACTTGAGGTCCAAGATAGCCCACAAGACTTGCCAAATTCGTGCTAGCTCTCATATGGAAGAGAAAATCAAATTTTCAAAAGATTTGATTTTATTTGAAAGGAAATTATTTTTCATTGAATGACATATCTTTTTTCCTTCCTTTTGCTCTAATATTACACTCTATAAATACCCAACACATTGTACAAGACCAAGGACGAAAACCCTAGCCCATACAAGCAACCCTTATTTTCAAAAAATTTCTCAAAGTTGTGAAAATCGTGTTTCATTCTCCAGCCGTTTTTAATCCAATTTGAGCATTCTATTGTGTCCCTGAGGTTCCCAGGGATCGTTCCCAATCCTTACTTGAAGCCAAATCATCCATAATCGTGCTATCTAGCTCTCACCGGTTTGAATTTTTCTCAATTTCGATTCCTGTATTTCATGCATTGCTAACTATTTTCATGTGTTTATTTGAGTTCAGGATATTCATTAGAGTGTATTTGATGCATTACATGTAAGCTTCCACGTAGAAATCCCAGAATACCATTGCTAGGGCTTTTAGAGCTGTAAGTTTCGAAACGCAGGTTCTAGGCCGTTTCAGGACAAAAGGATGGCACCATTGTGTTCGCAAGGATCGAATTAATCGATCTGGGCTTTTGTTTCGCTTTGAATGATGCGTTTTGCAGGTTTTTCAGGTTGATACTCACCGGAGAAGACGACTGGAGCTAGGGCTCGGGCGTCGCTCACCGGTTGACTCCGGTTGACTGCAAGCGTGGCAAAAAGAAGCATCATGATTCGTCCATACGTTCCAGCTGGGGTCCACGCGTGTTGACTGTGTTTGAATCATATCCAGGACACGTTTAAATATATAATACCATGTTTTCCATTTTCCAAACACCAAACACGCGTTGGCTCAGTGGTAAAGGCAAGCAGACTTGAAGATTCTCTCAAAGGTCACCAGTTCGAATCCTGGCAAGACCTTTCTGTTTTACTCTTTTAAAAAACTAACATGTTTTTTCTATTTTTTCTTAATATTTTTATCTAATTTAATTTATCTTCAATATTTTTTATCATGCATCTAAAAAACTCCAAAAATATTTCTTTTTTGCATAATTATTAGAAAAATACTTATTTAATTTTTAATATTAAAATTATTATTTTTGCATGCATATTTAATTTAATTATTAATTAATCATTTAAATGACTTTTAATTGTTTTTAAATTATCAAAACGATCTAGAAAATTACCAAAAAATTTATCTTATCATATTAATGTCATCACTAATCAAAAACCTTTTTCCTCATTCAAAAATTATGTTTTTACTAACATTTTCCTCTTATGCAATTTTCTCGTATTTCCGATTATGTATCTGTTCATAGGTTGTAAAGTTTCGGACGATTTTTCTTGCTTTTCTTTTTCAATTATGTAATTGTCTATGGGATGTAATAGTTTAATTAGGACTTTTATTTTCCGCACTCTTATTATGTAACTGCCCCGAAGCCATGTAATAGCGTAGGACTTTATCTTTCCGCACTTTACATTTCCGCAATTTACTTTCTGCACCCTATAAGCTGCTAGTAATTAGGCGTGTATGGCAAGATAAAATTGGACATAGATCACTCATAATTTCAAGATAAATATATCTGAATTGACACACTCTTTTCACACATGCACCCCTTAGGGTAATTCTCTCTCGTTGCCTTTACGAATACATATGGTCAAGTCCCTCGAACGTAGAGGTATCCTAGCACCGTTGCCTTCAAAACAAATCATCATAGTCCCTTCGATACAAAGATCATAGACCCACGATGTCGCCTACGAATACATGATCTTGACCCTCGATTGTCGCCTACGAAAAATGATGATAGTCCCTTCGAATGTGCTAGGATACTTCCTACAAGTTGCTTTCTATGACCATCCGATGTCCCTTCGAATGTCCCGCTTACATCCAACGAATAGAGTTACCTACCAACTAATGGTATGGATAGCGCTATTCTAAAGGAAAGTAAAACAACATGAAAACGACCAATTCTGAGTAGGTAATAAGACTTTTAGTTGCTTGCTCTATCAAAATGCTTTTCACACAACACATTTTTGTCAAAGTTCAAACTCTTTTCAAAACGAAACATTTCCAAACACTTTGTATACATTCCTACATGAATCATTACAAAGTCAAAGCGAAATGCCTTTTCAAAACATTTTTGTCAAACACACAGAAAGCACATTTTAAAAATGATCTAAGAGCAACTATGAGCCCGTAGATAACTACGGATGAAAAGGGGTTGTTAGTGTTTTAAGTTGGCATCAATTTTGGTAAAACTAGGCTTTAGTAATGTCTTGATAAATGTCATGACATTCAGAGATTGAAGATAAATCCTACTGGCTAAGGATGTTAAAGGACAATTCAGAACTGGAAGCTAAAGGCATGGAAATTACGAGAAAATAGTCGATGTCATAAGATGTTATGACATTCGATGTGATACATTATCGAATCTGTTTTTCTGAGACTTTTCGGGAAGTTTGTTGGTACTAAATATTGTTTTTGTTATTAGAAAGCATGCTCACGTGGCTGCTAGGTTAATCTTAATTAAACCTAAATTGGTTGTTGAAAAGACCATGTTTTAGGATTAAATTAAGTGAACCCTAGCTATCTTTATGGAAACCCAAAGCGAAGTTTCGGGATTGCTTCTATAAAAGGAATTCAACCCTTACAATCTCCTCTGGAATTTATTGAAGATATAGCGGTTGTTATTTGTGTACTATTAGGAGGTTAACAGTTGTATTGTGTAATTCTAGTATCTCTTGTGAGCCAAGCAACTATCAATTGATAAGTGCCTTGGACTAGGATTTGTTGTAAGGTAGTTTATCACTCAAAGCTTTAAAGCACGAGTGTTTGTCTCTTGATTGAAAGCTTTGAGCGAGATCAAGATAGTTTATTGAAGTGTGTCTTCACAATTCAATTATTCAATAGGTTGATATCACTCTTGTAATTGAGGGGAGTGGTAGGAACTCGGATCTAAGTAGGACTTAGGTTGAAGTTGCATTGGGTGGTTTTAAGTGAAGGAGATAAAGGTTGGTTTATTCTGAATTAATTCTACTAATAGTGAATTTCCTCCACGGCTTGGTAGCCCCGGATGTAGGTGTAGTTAGACCTTTGCTGGGTAAACAACTTATTGTGTTCTTTACTGTCATTTATATTTACTATGTAAATTGTTAACTGAGTGTCAGATAGTGTGTCATAACATTCTCTGTGACATCACGTATCTGCTGCCAAGAATTTCAATTGGCATCGGGCGGGCACCACACTGTTATTTACAGGTGAGATCTAGGGATAATAGTTTACGGCGTAATGGATAAGGAAGGAGGATTTGGAGGTAGACCACCTATTACGGATGGGTCTAATTATGAATACTGGAAACCTCGTATGATTTCCTTTTTAAGATCAGTGGATATTAAAGCTTGGAGGCTGGCGATAAAGGATGGAAACATCCACCAAGCTTGAGAAAGATGGGACTCTTGTCTTGAAACACGAGGAAGAATGGAGCAAAGAGGAAGAGGAGCTAGCACTGGGGAACTCTAAAGCATTGAATGCATTATTCAATGGTATTGACAGAAATATCTTCAGACTTGTTCATCAATGTGAGCTGGCCAAGGATGTTTGGGACACTCTCAAAACTACACATGAGGGACATCCAGGTAAAGATGTCAAGACTTCAGATGCTCACTACCAAATTTGAGAATTTGAAGATGAAAGAAGATGAGACTATTCATGAGTTTCACATGAATATCTTGGAGATTGCCAACACCTCAGGAGCACTAGGTGAAAAGATGTCAGAAGAGAAGCTGGTGAGAAAGATTCTCAGATCCTTGCCTAAGAGATTTGCAATGAAAGTCACTGCAATCGAGGAAGCTCAAGACATCAGCACCTTGAAGGTTGAAGAACTTATTGGATCCCTTATGGCTTTTGAGATGGGAACCAGTGAAACTGTTGACAAGAAAAACAAGAGCATAGCACTTGTATCCAATACTGAAGAGGAATGCAAGTTGGAAGATGAAGAGAAGATATCTGAAGCTATAGCCATGCTTGGAAGACAGTTCAACAAACTCATCAGGAGGATTGATCCAAAGTCAAGGTCAAATGTCAAGGACATTGCATCTGACATCAGCAGATCTTATGACTCCAGCAGAAGATCCAAGTCAGAGGAAAAGGGAAGTCAAGGCAATGGAATCCAATGTCATGGATGTGAAGGATTTGGACATGTTAGAGCTGAATGTCCCACCTTTCTAAAGAAACAAAAGAAAGGAATGGCATTACTTGGTGCGATGGTGAATCAAGTAATGACTACGAAGAGGAATCGACCAAACTTGTCCTTGCACCTTCGAAAGTGGCAACCACGAATGACTCTAGTGATGAGGAAGTGACTTTTGAAGAACTTCTGATACTTACAAGTGTATCGGAAGTGGTGAAGTATGTCGACAAAATGAAAAATAGAAAGGCGATTGAGAAGTTGGAGGTAGAAAATGTGAAGTGGAAGGCGAGAAGAAGGATAATACAATCACTATAAGTCATCTCAACGGTGAGATTATAGTGTTGAATTCCAAGCTTGATCATATGACTAAGTCATCAAGATCTTGACCCTTTGGGGATGACAAGTTGGAAGAAATCCTCCGACTTGGACAAAATCTTTGAAATAAGCATGGTCTAGGATATGTGGTGAAAGAACACGTTAGTGACAAGCAAAAGAAGAGGCATGGGAAACCAAGGTCAAAGCAGATGTCACAACATAAAACAGGAAATGTTCCTGGCTCAGGACATGTGGCTGCTAAGAAATTTACTGATAACAGGAAGAAGAACAGACCTGATAAGCCAATGTCAAAGCAAATGTCACAACATTGGGGTCAACTTCAGGATCAGAGAAACATGAATAAGAAGTTTCAAAGATGGAGATGTCACCATTGTGGAAGGTTTGGACACATAAAACCCTTCTGCTATAGGCTACATGGATACCCCAATCAGACTCCCTATGTTAAGCCCAAGAACATCAAGGTACCCTACACTCAAAAGTGGAAGAAGAAGACTGCAGCATTGATAGCTCACACTTCTCTTAGAGTGTCTGCCAAGGAAGATTGGTACTTTGACAGTGGGTGTTCCAAACATATGACTGGAATAAAAAACCTACTGAATAATGTCAAACCTCATTCTACCAGCTTTGTTACTTTTGGAGATGGAGCTAAAGGAGAAATCAAAGGTGTTGGAAACATAGACTGCTCTGGAGTTCCAAATCTAAATGGAGTGCTGCTGGTAAAAGGCTTGACTGCTAACCTCATAAGCATAAGTCAGCTATGTGATATGGGATTCAAAGTCAACTTCACTAGGTCTGAATGTCATGTAATCAATGACAAACAAGAAGTAGTTATGAGAGGAATCAGATCAAAGGACAACTGCTACATGTGGGAATCTGAGAACACCAACCTCTCTTACATGTGCTCTGAGACAAAGATGAAAAGGAGGTAAAGTTGTGGCATCAAAAACTTGGACATCGCATCTCGGAGGAATGAAAAGATCATCTCTATGGAGGCATCGGAGGAATACCAAGACTCCACATTGATGAAGGAAGGTGCATGGTGAATGTCGGGTTGGAAAGCAAACGAAATGTCACACAATGTCTAAACATCGACCACTTCCAAGTGCTAGAGGCTACTACACATGGATTTGATGAGGCCTATGCGGTTGAAAGCCTTGGTGGAAAAAGATATGACTATGTTGTTGTGGATGACTTCTCGATTTACGGATAAACTTCATCAAGGAAAAATCGATGTGTTTGATGTCTTTAAGGAGTTATGCAAAGACTTCAAAGAGAGAAGGAAAGCTGTATTGTCGAATAAGAAGTGATCATGGAAAGGAATTTGAGAACAACAAATTTGATGAATTACGCTCCTCGGAGGAATTAATCATGAGTTCTCTTCTCCTATAACACCTCAACAAAATGGGGTGGTGGAAAGAAAGAATAGGACTATCTGAGGAATGCGAGCAATGATTCATGCTAAGAAACTTCCTATTCATTTTGGAATGAAGCTATGAATACTGACTTGCTATGTTCTGTGAGGTCACCTTAAGAAAGGATCTTCCTCCACCTGTATGAACTATGGAAGGAAGAAAACCAAGCTGTGAAATATTTCCATGTGTTTGGCAAATGCTATATTACGACGGATCGTGATCAAAGGAAAAATGGACTCTAAGAGTGATGAAGGCATTTTTCTGGGATACTCCACTAACAGCAGAGCATATAGGGTATTCAACTCCAGAACCCAGGTTATGATGGAGTCTATTAATGTCATTGTTGATGATCATCATCAGGAACACAATGTCCCATATGATGTTGAGACATGGTTTGAGACATCACCTCAAGTACCTGATAAGGAAGATGTACCTGCTCCTACTCCACCAAAATCGAACGGAGGAAGTCAACAAAGATCCTTCCATCAAAATTGAAAGATCATCAAAGGATCTCATCATTGGGGATCCAACCAAAGGTGTCGTTACAAGATCCAGAGAAACTGTCTCAAACTCTTGCTTCGTGTCAAAGATAGAGCCAAAAAATGTCAAAGAAGCTCTAAGTGATGAATTCTGGATTGGAGCAATGCAAGATGAATTGAACCAGTTCAAGAAACATGAAGTATGGGAATTAGTTCCTAGACCAGAAGGAACAAACATCATTGGCACAAAGTGGATCTACAAAAACAAGTCTGATGCAGAAGGGACTGTCACCAGAAATAAAGCTAGACTTGTTGCTCAGGGTTACACTCAAGTTGAGGGGATTGACTTTGATGAGACTTTTGCACCAGTGGCTAGACTGGAATCAATCAGGCTTCTACTAGGGGTTGCTTGCATTCTGAAATTCAAATTATTTCAGATGGATGTGAAAAGTGCCTTCCTAAATGGCTACTTAAATGAGGAAGTATATGTAGAAACGACCTAAAGGATTTGTGGATCCAAGTTTCCCTGATCATGTCTACAAATTAAGGAAAGCCCTATATGGACTAAAGCAAGCTCCTAGGGCCTGGTATGAAAGGCTAACCAAGTTCCTTACAGACAAAGGATACAGGAAAGGAGGCTTGGATAAAACTCTCTTTGTCAAGAATGAAGGAGGAAAGATAATGGTGGCTCAAATTTATGTGGATGACATAGTATTTGGTGGAATGTCAGATTCAATGGTAAAACATTTTGCCAATCAAATGCAAGCTGAGTTTGAAATGAGTCTCATGGGGGAGTTGACCTACTTTCTTGGACTGCAAGTCACACAGATGGAAGACTCAACATTCCTTTCACAAAGCAAATATGCAAGAAATATTGTCAAAAAGTTTGGAATGGAGAATGCCACCATAAAAGGACTCTGCTCCACACATTTGAAGTTGTCCAAGGACACAAGTGGTGAAAAGGTTGATCAAAGTTTATATAGAAGCATGATAGGAAGCTTGTTGTACCTAACACTAGCGACGACATTGCATTCTTTGTTGGGGTATGTGCAAGATACCAAGTTGAACCTAAAGTAAGTCACATTAACGGTGAAAAGAATCACGAAGTATGTGAGTGGAACTTGCAATTATGGTATCTGTATTCCCATGGATGTGAGCCAATTTTATGCAGTTATTGTGATCTTGGTTTGGTAGTCTTGATGTGAGAAAAGTACTTACGGAGGATGCTTCTTCTTGGGAAACAACCTTGTTTCTTGGTTCAAGAAGCAAAGCGTGTGTCCTTGTCCCTCTTTGAATACATAGCGGTGGTAGCAGTTGTTCTCAAATAGTGCGGATGAAGCGGATCTTTGTCGAGTACAATGTCACACAGGATGTCATGACATTGTCTTGTGACAATCTGAGTGCTATTAATATATCAAAGAATCCTATACAACACGGTGGGACTAAGCACATTGACATTAGACATCACTTCATCGAGAGACCTTGTGGAGGAGAAAGTGATTAAATTGGATCATGTAGTCACGAACTTCATTGGTGACATTTTACTAAGGCTCTTGATGCTAGTCAATTTGAAAATTTAAAGAGCAAAGCGGGTATTTGTCGATATGAGGAATTGTAGCAATTAATATTGCTTCAAGGAAGGAAGAGACCTTTTATTAATTATAAGTGGGTCATTTGATTATTTCCTCCTATTTTATAAGGTTCAAGAATATGAAAAGACTCCTCCATATAATAGCCTTTTCATTTGAAAGTATCATATCTTCTTCATCCAAAAGATACTCTCAACCGCTTTGTCATTCTTGGTCTCTGATTCTCAACTTTTCTCAGCGAAACATGTCTTCCTCATCCTCTTCATCCCAAGACTACATTGTCCATCTCCACCATGGCGAGATAAGGGCAATGCTCTCTAAATGTTGAACCTATGAAGTTCTCTCCTCAGCGTTCCATGGCACTGACTCTAAGAAGACCGAGAATCAGCATGCACGGAATACCCAACAGTCATCAGTTTCTTCCATTGGTAAGATCTCTGGCTCATCCTCATCTGTTCCCTCTGAGATAGCCAATAGAGAAGGTACTATGTATGTTCAAGAAACCATTGATAGGATAGTCACCAGGATTCTGAACAAAAATCTCTGTACAGCATTTACATTCCCCTTAACCAAAAGCACCTAGCCCTAGTTTAGCGGTGATTCGGATGTCACGAGGATATTATGACATCGATGATCACGTCGAGCAACTCTTGTGGACTCGATATTGATACTCTTGCTGATTCCCTGTCAAAGCAAAGGTGGTATCTACGGTTCTCAAGATGAGAAGATGACCGAGCGGAACTTCTTCAAAGTATAGAGTTAAATCATTGGTAGCTCAAAGCATGAGACACCAATTGCCAAGAAAAGGAAGCTCACGGACTGCAGTCGATCAAGATTCGGCTTCAAGATTGAACTAGCATTGGTAATGTTCGTCTGCTACTCACAATGAAAATGCTTCTTGAGAAAAGGAGCAACGAAATTCTTTGTGATGGTTCTTACTTCTTTTGTTGTTTTGCCTGTTATTTTCTTGTTCTAGTATTTTCCCAATTTTGTTTGGATGATTGTAACTTACTGTTGACAGCATTGTACTCCTAATGATTGTTGGTACCTTCTTTAATTATATTCTTGAATGCTTGGGGTAATTGTACTATTTCCTTTGGCCCTTTGTGGCTAAAAAGGGGGAGAAGAACTCTTGTGTGTGGTATTGGGTTTAAGGCTTGGAAATTCAAAATTTTGTATGTGGGCAATTGTGGGAATTGTGGGATTTCTGTATGGGTAGAATTTATCTTATCTCTAGGTTCTAGTTTCTTTAAGCTTAGAACTAGTTTGTCTTCTACTGCATAGGTACTCTGATGTGTTAAGTAGTTTTAGCCAAAAATGTGCCAAAGGGGGAGTTTGTTAGTGTTTTAAGTTGGCATCAATTTTGGTAAAACTAGGCTTTAATAATGTCTTGATAAATGTCATGACATTCGAGATTGAAGATAAATCCTCTTGGCTAAGGATGTTAAAGGACGATTCGAGCTGGAAGCTAAAGGCATCTTTGGAATTACTAGAAAATCGATGTCATAGCGGATGTTATGACATTCGATGTGACATACATGCGAATCTTTTTTCTGAGACTTTTCAGGAAGTTTGTTGAGCTACTAAATATTGTTTTACATTAGAAAGCATGCTCACGTGGCTGCTAGGTTATTCTTAATTAAACCTAAATTGGTTGTTGAAAAGACCATGTTTTAGGATTAAATTAAGTGAACCTAACTATCTTTATGGAAGCCCAAGCTGAAGTTTCAGTTGCTTCTATAAAAGGAATTCAACCCTTACAATGCTGCTGCGCCTCTGGAATTTATTGAAGATATAGCAGGTTGTTATTTGTGTACTATTAGGAGAGTTAACAGTTGTATTGTGTAATTCTAGTATCTCTTGTGAGCCAAGCAACTATCAATTGATAAGTGCCTTGGACTAGGATTTGTTGTAAGGGTAGTTTATCACTCAAAGCTTTAAAGCACGAGTGTTTGTCTCTTGATTGAAAGCTTTGAAGCGAGATCAAGATAGTTTATTGAAGTGTGTCTTCACAATTCAATTATTCAATAGGTTGATATCACTTCTTTGTGATTGAGGGGAGTAGTAGGAACTCAGATCTAAGTAGGACTTAGGTTGAAGTTGCATTGGGTGAGTTTTAAGTGAAGGAGATAAACGGTTGGTTTATTCTGAATTAATTCTACTAATAGTGAATTTCCTCCACGGCTTGGTAGCCCCGGATGTAGGTGTAGTTAGACCTTTGAGCTGGGTAAACAACTTATTGTGTTCTTCTTGTCATTTATATTCTTGTGTAAATTGTTAACTGAGTGTCAGATAGTGTGTCATAACATTCTCTGTGACATCACGTATCTGCTGCCAGGAATTTCAGGGGTGCTAATACCTTCCCTTTTCATAACCTTCTCCCTTACTCAGAATCTAACGAAGGTCTTTTCCTGTTCTTTTCACCTTCCCTTAATTGGATAAAATAAAAGTTGGTGGCGACTCTTGCTATCCGCAACATTTGCGATAAAAAGCAAAACAAATTCCAAAGTCAGTTCGCCCACCGTATTACAGTATGAAAGATTGACAAAGTTCCTTACTAATAAAGGTTACAGGAAAGGAGGTTTGGACAAAATCTCTTTGTCAAGGATGAAGGAGGAAAGATAATGGTAGCTCAAATTTATGTTGATGACATAGTGTTTGGAGGAATGTCAGATAAAATGGTGAGACATTTTGCCAACCAAATGCAAGCTGAGTTTGAAATGAGCCTCGTGGGAAAATTGACTTACTTTCTTGGACTACAAGTCACACAGATGGAAGACTCAACTTTTCTTTCTCAGAGCAAGTATGCAAAGAATATTGTGAAGAAATTTGGGATGGAAAATGCCAGCCATAAAAGGACTCCTGCTCCTACTCATTTAAAGTTGTCCAAAGACACAAGTGGAGCAAATGTTGATCAAAGCTTGTATAGAAGCATGATAGGAAGCTTGTTGTACTTAACAGCCAGCAGACCTGACATTTCCTTTACTTTTGGAGTATGTGCAAGATATCAGGCTGAACCTAAAGTAAGTCACATAAATCAGGTGAAAAGAATTCTGAAGTACGTGAGTGGAACTTATAATTATGGTATGCTGTATTCTCATGGGTGTGAACCAATTCTGTCTGGCTATTGTGATGCTGATTGGGCTGGTAGTGCTGATGATAGAAAAAGCACTTCTGGAGGATGCTTCTTTTTGGGGAACAATCTTGTTTCTTGGTTCAGCAAGAAGCAAAACTGTGTGTCTTTATCCACTGCTGAAGCTGAATACATAGCAGCTGGTAGCAGTTGTTCTCAAATGGTCTGGATGAAGCAGATGCTGACTGAGTACAATGTCACACAGGATGTCATGACATTGTACTGTGACAACCTGAGTGCTATTAATATTTCAAAAAATCCTATTCAGCATAGCAGGACTAAGCACATTGACATTAGACATCATATCATCAGAGATCTTGTGGAAGAAAAAGTGATTAAATTGGAGCATGTAGCCACTGAACTCCAACTGGCTGACATTTTTTACTAAAGCTCTTGATGCTAGTCAGTTTGAGAATTTAAGGGGCAAGTTGGGTATTTGCCAATATGAAGAGTTGTAGCAATTAACATTGCTTACAACAAGGAATGGAGGAGACTTTTTATTTCATTTAATTCTAAGTGGGCTAATTAATTATTTCCCTCTTACTTTTCAAAAGTCCAAGAATAGGAAGCGACATATATATATTTCAATTTGTTCATTTGAATGCATCACACTCCATTCCTTCTACAGATACGCTCAAACTCCCTATCAATTATTTTCTCATTTCCACAAGATGTCTCAACAAAGTATGTCATCATCTTCTTCATCATCAAGGGAAGCCGGTTCTCCATCTCTCACTGATTCTGGGTTTAGGGCAAACGCAGAAGCAATGCAGACTGAGATTTTGGAGGTTACTCCTCTACGTGCCATGGCAACTGATCCTGGGAGGGTCAAGAAACTTCGCACCAGATATGCAAGGAGATCACAGGCTTCTCCCTCTAGTAAGAATGCTGAACCATCATCTTCTGTTCCTCCTAAAATAGCAAACAAGAAGGGTTCTAGATATGTTCATCAAGCCATAGCTAGAATAGTCACTAGGATTCTGAATGAGAATCATTACGTGCACAGGGTTTCATTCCTTTAAATCAAGAATCTGCTAGCCCTAGTTTAGCAACTGATCCAGATGTCACACAGAATGTCAAGACATCTGATGACAATGTTAGGAAAACCCTTGAGAATCCTGATAATGAACCCTCTGATAAATCCCCTGAAAAATGTGTTGCTAATACCTCTGATAAATCCCCTGGAAAATGTGTTGCTGATAAGTCCCCTGTGAATTCTGTTGATGATATTTCTGATGGAATTCTTGAAGAATCTCCTGTAAAACCTGCTGATGAAAACATGGAAAAGGCTCGAGCTCTTAGATGGAATTCTTGAAGAATCCCACGAAAAACACATGCGACAACACGGAAAACTCTCGGAAAAACCAGCGATCAAAATGTTGAACCACCTATCATTGATCTGGATGAAGAATTCTCTGATAATGACCTCATTGCTAATGTCAACCCAAGCATTTCTAGGACGATGATGAACAGAAAAGGGAAGCAGAATGCCTCTCAGAGTCCTTCCAAGGAGAAGGTTGCTAAAGCTGCTCATGAGTCTCCTAGGGTTGAGAGTAAGGCTGAAGAAAAATCTGGCAAGGACAACAAGGCTGGGACTTCCAAAGGGAAGGGTAAAGTGAAGTCTATTGGAGGTATCTCTAGACCCAAGAGAACTCCAATTATCAAGAAAAGGAAGGTCCCTGAACCTTCAGAATCTGATCAAGACTCAGATTTTAATGTTGAAGAGAGTGTCTCAGACATTCAACCCAGGAAGAAACCTTCTCTAGGAAAACTGCCCAAAGTCCCTGAAGTGGCTATTGATAAAATCTCTTTCCACCACCCTGAGAGTGCTAGCAGGTGGAAATATGTGTGTTTGAAAAGAATTGCTCTAGAAAGGGAACTGAACAGGAGTGCCCTTGAATGCAAGGATGTAATGGACCTGATCAAGGAAGCTGGGCTGATGAAAACCGTGGTCAAGTTTTCTAACTGTTATGATGTTTTGGTAAAGGAGTTCATTGTGAATATGACAAGTGGTTGTCTTGATGGAAGATCGTGATTTTAAACTGTTTTGTAAGAGGAGAAAAGTGAAGTTTTCCCAAGTGTGATCAACAAGTATTTGGGAAGGTCTAATGATGCTCAACACGAGCTTGAAGAAGCAGATAACCAAGTCATCAAACAATCACGCTAAGCAAGTGAAACATTGGCCAATGAAGGGAAAGTTAGCGCAAACAAGGCGGGTGTTAAGTTGCTATTCTTCCTGAATAGGTGCTTCAAGCTGGGTTCCAACAAACCACAAGTCCACCATCTCCATTGGTGCAGGCGATTCATCTTTCTTTGTTGGTACAAAGCAAAGTTTAATTATGGAACATACATATTTGAGCAAACCTTAAAACATGTTGTGATTATGCAATAAAAGGACCAATAGCCTTTCCCTCCCTCACATGTGGTATTATAATTGATCAATACCACGACATCACGGTAGATAGAGATTTAGTGCGTAAAGAGCTCCTCTTGGTTTCCATTACAAGCTATTTCAAGGAAGCATGTCCCGGACATTGTCATGACATCTGTGAGACATCAAATGTCAAGGCAAATTCTCATAAGGCAAATGTCATTCTTTGTGCGAAAAGAGACTGAACTTGAAGCAAGGAAGCAAACCATTGAAGAGTCTCTACCGGAAAGGAGAAGACACAGAGAGGTTGAGGATGAAGGGCTAGCGGTGATGTTTGAAAAATTGGATGAAGATCTTGATCTTGATCAAATGGCGGTCTGGTAGCGATTCGGAAGATGAAACATACCACGTGCCTCTTACGGAGAAGAGTACTTGACTTGTGATCTGTGTTGTTGCTATTTTTTGTCTTTGTTGTTCTAATTGTTAATCTTGCTTATTTGGTTTTGTACTATTTGTTTTGGATTCTTGTACTTCATTCTTTGGGATGTAACTTTTAACTTTCTTTGGTACTATTTATTAATTGTTTCTTTGGGAATTTGTACTAGCTCCTTTGGCCCTTTGTGGCTAAAGGGAGAAAATTTATGGGCAATTGTGGGTGGAATTTATCTTCATTAGGATCGGTTATTTAGCTTAGATTAGCTTAGGCTTTATTTTATTCTGCTGCATTAGTTCTCGATAGCTTAGTTTGTTTTAGCCAAAAATTTTCCAAAGGGAGTTTGTAAGTGTTTTATGTTGGCATTCATTTTGGTAAAACTAGGATATGACAATGTACGGGTGATGTCATGACATTCGAGTTTGAAGATAAATTACGCATAAGAAGAATGATTCAAATGCACAGGTGGAAGCTAAGCGTTATCTTTGGAATCTGGAAGATTGGTGATGTCATAACCGATGTTATGACATTACGTGTGACATTGTTGTTCTGATTCTCTTTTCACGAGACTTTTGGGAATTACATTGTTTTTTATTATGATTTATGTAATTGAATCACATGCTCACGTGGCTATGTGGTTAATCTTAGTTAACCCTAAATTGGTTTGTTAAAAAGACCAAGTCTTTAGGTTAAATGAAGTGAACCCTAGCTATTATTATGGAAGCCAAAGCTGAAGTTCTGATGCTTCTATAATAGGAAAAGAACCCTTACTTTGCTGCTGCGCCTCTTGGACTGTATTGAAGATTTAGCAGTTTGTTAATTGTGTATTCTAGTTACTCTTGTAAGCCAAACAATTATCAATTGATAAGTGCCTTGGACTAGGATTTGGTTGTAAGGGTTGTTTATCACTCAAAGCTTTGAAGCACGAGTGTTGTGTCTCTTGATTAAAGCTTTGAAGCAAAATCAAGTATGTTTATTGAAGAGTGTCTTCACAATTCAATTAATCAATAGGTTGATATCACTGCTGTGATTGAGGGAGAGTGAGTAGGAACTCAGATCTAAGTAGGACTTAGATTGAAGTTGCATTGGGTAGGTCTTAAGTGAAGGAGATAATCTGGTTGGTTTATTCCTGAATTAATTCTACTAATAGTGAATTTCCTCCCTGGCTTGGAAGCCCCCAGATGTAGGTGTAGTTACACACTGAACTGGGTAAACAATTGATTGTGTTCTTTACTGCTGTTTAAATTAACTGTGTGAATTGTTAACAGAGTGTCAGATACTGTGTCATAACATTCTCTATGACATCACGTATCTGCTGCCAGGAATTTCACACTCCAACAACTGTGATGATTAATGATGTATAAAAGTTTGATTATTGTATGAGTCTTAGATTTTAAAAATAATCTTAAAAAATAATTTTGATTAATTGGATATAATAAATTAATTAATATAATTTATAATCTAGTTATTGAGTGCACTAAAATAAATATAAATAAAATGTTATGAAATAGTAAAAGCGATTAATAAATTATAAAAAAAAGTGGTTCATGACATAAATATTTGTAATACAATGATGAAATTATTTATTTTTTTTCTATCTTTAAAAATAAAATACTATTAACTCTATATATAAAATTAAATAATGAAAGGTATAAGGTTTAGTATCAAATTTGGGTTTTAGTATGAAGTTTTGTCCATGGAAAAAATATGGCAATCAATCACATGTGCACACAATACACAATTTATTTTGAATCATCTTCAATTATATTGACAAAATATTTTGTACACATATTCTATTTTGACATTGCTTAGAAATAGGGTCTTGACATAATCTCTATCTAGAGTAACTCAAATCTTTTAAGTAGATGTATAACAAAATTTGATAATAAAAGTTAATATTAAAATTACAATTGATGTAAAAATTGAAAACAAAGCTGATATAAGTTAAGTAAGACTCCAACATCTAAAATCGAATGATGAAGTATCTATGTAAGAGTTCGCAGGATGATGAACATTCATCTCAAGCCCCAAAAAAACTAAATTAATTTTTAATAAATATCTTTAATATTTAAATTTGTCTCATACAAAAATTAAATGTAAATTAAAATAAATTAAATACCGATTAATTTCTTTAATTTATATATTTATTTAACATCTATATACTGATATATAAATATATTATATCAAAAGTACATTATTTTATATATAAACTTTTTTGAAATTTTAAAATATTTTTGAAAATATATAAAATGTAACACCCATACATATATGTCTAGAATAATATTTAGTGATGCTAATTATGGTACAAGAAACATACAACTAGATTGAAAAGACAAGAAATTAAAAGCGAATACAACACAAATCTCAAAGCACGTATCCAATACATTTCTCTTCATCAAGACACGGTAAAGATAAGATCTGATGAGGTATTCCTGTCTTTGCACATCTGCAATCTTCAAGATCAATCATCTAACAATCCTACCACTTATAACCTGTTCCTGAAAAATAATAAGAGGATTGGGGTGAGATTACTAAATCTCAATGAGCCTCCCTATCTTAAGGGTTTACTCGGTTCTATAGGGTACATGCATAACAAACGAATTCACCTAGAACCCGGGGTTACATCTCACGTCACGGTGCAAGTACAAACAAGGGGAAACACCACCATTGGAAGTCCCGTAACTAACCAATGGGTGAGTACACAAAACAACAAATCACATTATGCAAACTCGTACCCATTTATGAGGAATCCAGAAGTAAGTTCTACCTTTTATCAAATTACACAAAATCACACCCTCGATGAATTACACCAATGCATAGTGTCAAGAGACTCGTATAAGTCCATCGCATGATGAGTCGGATCACCCATAAATGGGATTTCATCTGCGACGAGTACCCGAAGCGACATTGCCTATATGGCATCACAACCACGTCGATCACCCTTACGTAGATGAATTACGCAAATACGGAACACCATCTTGACGCATCAGTCCACCGGGTGAAAGCTTAATGATCTTGCCTATATGGCACCACTAGAGGTGAGTTATGTGACATCCCGATTTAATTCAAATATTAAATAAATAGGAATTTAATTATTTAATTAATTAAAGGCTTGATTATTTATATTTTCGGATTTAATGGGATTAATTAAAGAAAAGAAGAGATGGAGGTGTGAGGTGTAATTAGGGGTGTGAGGAGTAAATTACTCTACTCTTACTAATTACCACTTGTTTTATTTTATTGGAATAAATAAAGGAATAATAAAAGGAATATAAAAAGGAGAAGAAAGAAAAATAGGTCTTTTTGGAGAAAAGTCATTATACGTAGAATTGGAGAAGAGAAGAGAAGAGAGGAAAAGCCGACGCCGAGAGAAATCGAAGATCATCGCAAGGTAAGGGGTGATTTCTTTCGGTTAATATGCCTTATGGGTTTTGGGAATCGACCAGGTAATTGGGTATGTTAGGAAATTGATTATAGGTTTATAGAATGAAACCCTATTTTGTGTCGGTGTATGGAATTAGGATCATTAGTGTGTCAAATAACTAATAGGGATGAGTAAATTATGTTGTTTGATGTTATAATGGTGTGAAATGATTATAAATTGGTGTTCCTAATATCAAAAATCGTATTAGAAAGTTTGGACATGATAAAGGATGCATAATGCTGTCAAAAGTAGCAGAAAATGTTGTTATAGGTCGTGGGAACCGGTTCCCTATGGGGAGGAACCGAGTTCCCAGTGTTAATTTTCAAAACTGGGAAAAATTGGACTCAGGAACCGGTTCCTGTCTATGTCGGAACTGGGTTCCCATACAAAAACCACAGGGAGTTAGATTTTTAAACTTCGCAGGAACCGGTTCCTGTATAGGTAGGAACCGGGTTCCATGTGCAATTTTTCAAAAATACTTAAACTTCAAAAATTCTTATTTTCTAAACCGTAACTCCGATTCAAGTGCCGTTTTCGGCGTTATTTCTTAAATTTAAAATACTACCTTTTAAAAAGGGAAAAATATTATTTTGCTAAAATTATTTTAAAAAGAGTCGAGCTTCTGATTGTTGAAAAGAGTGATTAGTTAAGGATAATAGGGAACTATTGCAAATGGTCTGAGTTACCGGATGAGATATTAATGCTTACAATGTTGTATCTTGATATTCATTATGATTGAATGTGATACATTGGTGGATTGGCATTATGTGATTTATATTGATATCATGATCGAAATTAATGTTGCATGCTTTTATGATGCATGCATAAGCATTGTTGATTTGGTTCATTCCATTGTGCGGAAGTGGTGAGCCAATAGACTTACCCGGAGATTGAGGTAGTGAGGCTGGATTCTTGACCCAGTGGCTATGGGCGAATCATGGATTTCCGCTGTCTTTCCACATGTAAACGGAGCAGTGGGTGAACTCGGTTCACATTTTGGTACCACATGCATAGAGTCTGCATTGCATATGGAATTGTAACATGCTAGGATGGTTTCGGTGTTGCAATTTCCATTGTTTATATTACATGTTACTTGTGTGAGATGTATTGTGAATTAGCTATGGTTATGTGTTTGGATAATGGACTAATGTATCTGATTATTCTGTTGTATTTGAAAACGTATAATGCATGTTATATTGAATTGAAATCTCACCCTTACTTTGATGATTTCGGATCCAAGTGATTAGTGCTTGGATTGGTGAGGATAGCTCTAGCATTGAGTCGATTAGTTAATCCGGCGTGTCGATGTGTGCTCGTAGATGTAACACTGGGAAACGTTTGTTTTGAAATCCTTTAATGGAATTCCTTAATGTTTTGAATCATGTTTTGGTTAATATCACGGAATACTATGAATGATGTATTGAATTTTGGTTATGTTTCATTTCATTTGTTAAACATAACTTTTGCATTATTACTTAATAAATCTTCTTGGAAAGTATGACAAGCTGTATTGATTGATTTAAATTGTTTAAATTGTGGCGCCTTGGATTATGGTTAAATACTACGATTATTATTTATAAAGCGGGTAAATAGAAGGGGGTGTTACATGTTAAAACTATGGAGTGGTATTGCCTACGTGGCACCACAACCCCATCATACCAAGCACGCCGACGCTTACGTCCTTTGGAATACCCTCAAATGGACCACTCAGAAACGCCATAATGGTAGCTCAAGTGTGCATGACAAACCTTACATCCAGATAAGTACGCCTTGTGGAAACTCCCAATAAATGGCCCACTCGAGTCATCGGAACAATAATAATAAATTCAAACCATATATCCAGATAATTACGCCCTGTCGAAACCATAGATTCAGCATAATTCAAACACTTGTGACATCAAGCTAACAAGACAAATTCATTCGAACATTCAACCGGAATGAACGGGAACAAGTATATAATATGAGCAATGTCAGCATTCAAACCAAACAGAAACTGATCGATTTTCCACATCTCATCTGGTGCATAAATAGCCTGGCGAGAATAAGCATCCATATCTTCAAACTTCTCAGCATAAGCAAAAACAGATAGGCTGCCTTGTTTGAAGAGTTGGAATTCTCGTTCTTTCTGAGCACGGACGCTATTAGGGAAATACTTCTCCAAGAAAGCTATGTTAAAGTGTTCCCAATCTTTTGGCACACCTTGAGTAGTGAAAAGAGTGGATGTAGTGTCCCACCACCTACCAGTTGGACCTTTCAATTTCTGAGCGGCAAACATAGCCTTGTCTTCTTCGGAACACTGAATAGCTTATAATATCCTCTCCATGCTATAAAACCAACCATGAGTGGCAACATGGTCTAATCCACCCATGAACTCTGGAGGTTCCATTCTGAAGAAAGCACGAAAGTCTGGTCCCACCAGAGTTGGAGGAATAGGAGCAGCTGGTTGTTGTTGTTGTCCTTGCATACCCTGCATCATCTGCATCATCATTTGATTTTATTGTTGCATCTGTTGCATCATTTGAATCCAGGGCATGTTTGCATCCGGTACATTAGCACCACCAGCAGGAATTGGAATTTCAGGCTCGACGGGATTACGTCTGGGCCTTCCGGGTCTTCTGCGTTTGTAACACGGTGAATTGACTTTGTGGATTTTTGTATCGCAAATATGCGGATAGCAAGAGTCGCCACCGACTTTTATTTTTATCCAATTAAGAGAAGGTAAAAGTACAGAAAAAGACCTTCGTTTAGATTCTGAGTTCGGGAGAATGGTTATGAAAAGGGAAGGTATTAGCACCCCTTTCCATCCGCAGTTTATTCTACGGGCTCTTAGTTGCTCTAGATCTTTTAAAATTGCTTTACATGTGTTTGACAAAATGTTTTGAAAAAGGGCATTTCGCTTTGACTTTGTAATGACTCATGCAGAGTGTATACAAAGTGTTGGAAATGTTTCGTTTTGAAAAGTTTGAACTTTGACAAAGAGTGTGTGGTGTGAAAAGCATTTGGTAGAGCGAGCAACTAAAAGACTTATTACCCACTCAGAATTGGTCGTTCTCGTACTTTTACATTCCTTTAGAATAGCGCTAGCCGTATCATTAGTTGATAGGTAGCTCCATTCGTTGGATGTAAGCGGGACATTCGAAGGGACATCGGATGGTCATCGAAGGCAACTTGTAGGAAGTATCCTAGCACATTCGAAGGGACTATCATCATTTTTCGTAGGCGACAATCGAGGGTCAAGATCATGTATTCGGAGGCGACATCGTGGGTCTTATGATCTTTGTATCGAAGGGACTATGATGATTTATTTGTAGGCAACGGTGCTAGGATACCTCTACGTTCGAGGGACATGACCGTTTGTAATCGTAAAGGCAACGAGAGAGAATTACCCTAAGGGGTGCGTGTGTGAAAGAAGTGTGTTGATTTCAGATATTTTATCTTGAAAATTAGTGGGCTAAGTTCATTATTATCTTGCCATACACGCCTAGTTACTAGCAATTAATAAGGTGCGGAAATTAAAATGCGGAATGTAAAGTGCGGAAAGGTAAATGTCCTACGCTATTACAAGGCTTTGGGGCAGATACATAATTTAAAATGCGGAAAATAAAGTCCTAAGTTAAACTATTACATCCGTATCAGTTACATTATTGGAAAAAGTGAACATGAAAATGGTAAAAGCGTCGAGTTGGAAGAACTGAAGCGAGCGAGAAATCGAAAAATATGATGAAATCGAAATAAGAAAATGTTAGAAAAATGCAAATTTTAATTGGAAAAATATGACATGCTGGAAATAATATAAATATGCTAAAATAAATTTTTGGATTTTTAGATGCATTTTAATAATTAAAATGAATTAAAAGTGATTTAAATGCAAAATTATAAATAAAAATAAATATGCATGCAAAATTATATTTTTAAATTTATTAAATTAAATAAAGATTTTCTGAAAATAAATGCAAAAGGAAAATAATTTTTGACAATTTTTTAATGCATAAATAAAATTAGGAAAAGAATTAAAAATAATGCAAAATATTAAAATATATGAAAAAACATGAAAATATGCAAAGTTGAGAAAAAGAAACAAAACCGGTGCCCATAGGGATCGAACTCAGGACATGGGAGAGGATCCAGGGTGCGCTCTAACCACTAGGCCACATTGCGTCTGATGTTTGAAAATGAAGTGAGTGGGATCAAAACATGCGTCGTCCCCTGGCTTCCTCCCGCTCGCGCCATCCATCGTCTTCAACCTTTTGAATTTTTGAAAGATAGCGTCGGCTTTTGCTCGGCCTCCCGCAAAATAAAAACACAGCATACATAATATAAATGACATCTAAGGCCATGGTTCGATTCCTTGAAGCATTCCGAACACGATGGTATAGGTCTCATGGTCCAATTTTTCCATTTAAACAAAGCCCTAATTCGAACTCAAAAACCCTAGCTATGGTATATCACGATTCCATGGAAACACGATTGGCTTGCCGGATAAACTTGCAAACTTGATTCTAAACATGAACAAACAATCAAAATAGGTTAATAATGCATGAATGATGAAAATCGATTTTGAAAGAAACTTGACAAACCGAAATCGTGTTTGATGAATTCTTGATGGTTTTGAATGATGTAAGAGTCTGGATCGACTCTAAAGACCTCAAGGAATGTAATGGAATCCTCAAAAACGATTGAAAACGGCTGGAAGTATGATTGACACTTGCTTGTTTGCCACGGTTTTTTTGCTTTTAGGTTAGGGTTCTTAGAGCAATCTTTCTGTTCTCTTTCGTGTGGTATGCATCGGTATAAATCTTTGGAAGGATTTGGCATTGTTTTGGTAAGAATCAATCACCATTCAATGAAAATCAAATTTGATTTTGTATAAAATCAAATTTTCAAAACTTGATTAATTTCAATCCAATCTTGCCATATTTGATCTAATTTTGAAAATTGCGGCCTTGGTGAGTTACTTGAGTCTCAAGGAAAGAATAAAATCAATCTTGCAATTAATTTTTAATTTTATACTTTATTTTAAAATTTAATTTGTATTTAAATGAATAAATTCCAAATTAAATAGAAAAATAAAATAAAAATTCATGGCATTGGGCTTGGATATTCCTAATTGTATGAGGAATAAGTTTGGATGAAGAAAAAGCAAGCCCGTTTGCAAAAAATATGATTTTTAGAAGTATCTCTCTTTGTGCATTCTTTCAAAATTGCCCAACTTGTGAATGGTGTATCTTTCTCAATTTTCCACATTTTTGAGTGTTCTTGGACTTTTTTGGAAAGCTCTAAGAGTCCTCTAACCAACCTTTTTGGTCTTATCTCAATTGGAGTTACCATGCTCAATATATCTTCAAAACAAAATGTTGACTTTTGTTGACTTTGAAAATGACTAATGTTTTGAGCTATACCTCTCAAATGAAGCATTTTTGGACATTCTTGTGAGACATGAAGTTGTATAGAATTGAATTTCCTTCAAAATGAGCTTTGGTGGGAAATTTACGAGAAAGTTATGATCGGTCAAAGTTCGATTGACTTTTCACCTAGAAACCCTAATTTAGAAAGTTTGACTTTTGAGCAAATCTTGAGTTTTCTTGATGAATCATGATCAACCCTTGATCAAATGATGAATGTAACTTCAAAATGAGGATGTTGACAAAAATTATGAAGTTTGTTGTATGTTGACCACAATTGACTTTTTGTCCAATACAAGCGATTTTCAACCATCGAGCAATTGTCGAGGAAACTTGACTTGTGAGGCTTGAAACTTGTCATGGAGAATATTTGAAGCATATGAGGAGGCATGAAGACCATTGGAGATGTTGGAAATTCATCTTGACTTGAGAGATACCAAACCCTAGTTTGGGTTGATTGTCTAGAGAGTTTGTCGATCAACTCTTGAGGAATCCTTGAGTATGGATGTATGAAATCTCTTGAATAGATGGAGGGAAAATTTTGGGGTATGACACTGCCTGTTCAATCTTCTTGTCTTTGGAGGGTTAGATTGACACATTTGTCTTCGTGACACGGAGGTAAGATGATTGAACACTCAATACACGAAAATTTGCACTCGCGGTTGGTGATGATCTTTGGAATGGGCTTCATGCCATTTGGAGGAGCTGGAGAATGAGTCGTCGCTAGACTCGAGATTCGATAGGAGGACTGCTGGAAAGTGAGCCGTGCGCTGGGCTCGTGTGCTTCTGGAAAGGAGAGGAGATGGGCTTAAGATGCCATCCTGAGGAAGTCGTATGTTAGACTTCGTGTTCATTTTTGAATGAAGTTGTTGGTTTGCATTGATTTTTAACCATATGCGCATTCGAAAGTGAAGAAATGTTGACAAGTAGTCGGAGATGGGCTTAAGATGCCATCCAAAGCAACTGAGTCGTACGCTAGACTCTGTAGTCGCTGATGATAATAAGGGATCAGAATAAATCTTCGTCTTGATTGCTCACGAGGAAATAGTAGTTGGCAAAAATGTGGATAGCTTCCTGTTGTGCATCGGTGTTGATCCATTACATATCGGAGGATAACCAGCGGTCTTCGGATAGTTTTCCGTCGATTCGGGGCTTAATCTGGACGATCGTCGGAGGACAACCAAGGCGGTCTTCGAGATAGTTTTCCGTCGATTCGGGGCTTAATCCTGGACCTGTTTGCGTTATAAGTGATTGTTACCTGTTTTGGAGAAAACAAGAGAAACTTTGATAGAATATTGTTAGTCTTATGCAAGGAATGATGCATGACAGTGTATATGAATGACATATGCATGAATTATGACTTTATGAGTAATGTATGAATGATAAATGTCGTGATATTTCAAAACATATCCATCTTGAAGAAGATCGGACGTTGTTTGAGGATTTCGACTTCGCTTGGGGAATTGTGGTGAGAACTCCGCTTTGAAAGAGAAGAAAGATATCCTGGATTCCTCCGATGCACTATCGACCAAGTCTTGGGCCTAGATATTGTTGAGGAAGGTAGAGAGAAACTCGTTGGGAGATCTCATATATAGACCTGAGGAGAATCTGGAGGCGATCCGTGGGGACCTTATGTAGACCTGCGAGGAAGTTTAGAGGCGCTCTTGGGGATTCAGTGTAGATCTCGCTGAGCAATTGATAGTTCTGGAGGCGGGTTGGAAGAGCCGAGAACCCGTTGCAATCTTTGGTTGGGATGAAGATGTAGTTTCCTCCGATGCACTATCGACCAAGTCTCGAGTCTGGATCTTGCCTGGGAAAAAGGAAAGGACGAGAGATATCCGGAGGGATAAATATCTTGTTGGAGATGAGGTGTTTTGCTTGAGATCAATGTAACATTGCTTGGTCGAGTGGAATTCTTCGTGGATTCCCTTTTGCTTTGGGAAGTTGTGTTGGTGACTTTTGTCGTCATCTCAATTCTGGAGCTGTAGTAAGTACTTTGTATGTTCACTTTTCATATGTTTGCGATTAGATTCTTATTGTCAAGTCGTATAATCATTCAAAGCAAGCGTTGGACTTATTGCAAGCGACAACGATGAAAATTGTAAAGAGAAAGAACTTGCATTTATTTGAAATGTGGCGTATGGCCAAGTAGTTTGTACACAAGAAAGGTAAAAGCTATGCGAAACAATCTCGTTAAGTTCCAACTATGCTAGTACTCATATATTTCAACTATCTCATCTCCTTGTTGTCGGAGAAAGTGAGTGAATTGATCTTAGCCATTTGAATCTTGAATCTTGATAGTAGTGGAAGTAAGTGATATGGAAGAGACATAGTAACGCTTAAATCCCTAACTTTTGCCTAGACCGCCCTTTCGGTTTCGTCACGGATACCCTTTTTGCCCAAGCCGCCTTTTCAGTTTCGACTTGCGGTGTACATGTTTTATATATCCTTAACTTTTGCGAACCTTTTGGTTCGCCAGATGCCCTTATTTTGCCTAGGCGGTCGACCTAGCGGGTCTCTTTTATGCGTAGTATTTTTGACTATGTCCGTTCACGGGTGTGGGAAGTCTTCACCATCCATGGTGCTAAGTATCATAGCTCCGGAAAATCATCTTGACTACAAATGGTCCCTCATAGGTGGGAGTCCATTTGCCCCTGGGATCACCTTGTGGAAGAATGATGCGCTTGACTACTAGATCACCGACTTGGTAGACTCGGTGCTTGACCTTCTTGTTAAATGCTCTGATCATTCGCTTTTGATAGATCTGTCCATGGGAGATGGACGCGAGTCGTTTCTCATCAATCAAGTTAATCTGGTCAAGGCGAGTCTGGACCCAATCGTCTTCGTCTAACTCTGCCTCCTGGAGGACTCTAGTTGAGGTTATCTGAACCTCGATGGGTAAGACGACTTCCATACAGTATACGAGAGAGAAGGGGGTTGCCCCTGTGGATGTTCGTGCCGTGGTGCGATAACCATGAAGAGCAAATGGTAACATCTCATGCCAATCCTTGTAAGTCACTGTCATCTTCTGTATAATCTTCTTAATATTCTTGTTGGCGGCTTCCACTGCGCCATTCATCTTAGGCCGATATGGAGAAGAGTTGTGATGTTTGATCTTGAACTGCGTGCAGAGTTCGGTGATCATCTTATTGTTGAGATTGGAACCGTTATCTGTGATAATTCTTTCAGGAGTGCCATATCGACAGATAAGATTATGCTTGATGAATCGAGCCACAACATTCTTGGTAACAGATGCATACGAGGCTGCTTCTACCCACTTGGTAAAGTAATCAATTGCCACAAGGATGAAACGATGTCCATTGGAAGCTGTGGGCTTAATTTCTCCAATCATGTCAATGCCCCACATTGCAAAGGCCAAGGAGAAGTTAAAACATTCGGAGGTCTTGGAGGTGCGTGTACTTTGTCGGCATAATCGACACTTGTGACAAGATCGAGCATAGCGGTGACAATCGACTTCCATGGTGGACCAATAGTAACTGTTCTCAAAATCTTCTTAGCCATGGTGTGTCCCTTGGAGTGGGTACCAAATGCCCTTCGTAACTCTTCCATGATACGCATTCTTTTTTTCGTCTACAGTAGAGTAAGCACAAGTCGTGGTTGCGCTTGTATAGGATGCCGTTACTGAGGAAAAACTTGGATGCAAATCTTCTCATGAACTTCTTATCATTAGCAGACGGCCCTGCGGGATATTCCCGAGTCTCAAGATACCTCTTCACATCATAATACCAAGGTTTCTCTTACGTCAAGCTCATAACAATCTGTTGGTTCATCAAACTTCTCAATGATGATCAGGGAGCCTCGTTGTCCCATCTAACCTTGAACATAGATGACATAGTAGCCAATGCATCTGCCAACTGATTCTCTTCTCGCGGGATATGATCAAAAGTAATCTCTTGAGTAGGGATCAAACTCGAACATGCTCTCGATATGGAATGAGATTCGGTGCCGTATCCCTCGCCCTTTATCGTGATCACTAAAGTGAGTCTCCATACACTTGTAAGAACTTGATTCTTAAGTCAATAGCGACTTTAAGACCCATGATGCAACCGTGCTCGGCCATGTTGTTAGTGCAAGCTGAAACATAATCTGGCGGTGAAAGGCGTATGTCCTTTGTGGGGATGTAATGATGGCGCCAATGCCATTGCCAAGTGCGTTTGAGGCTCCATCAAAGACCATAGTACATCGGGATCCTTGTTCGGGTCCTTAAATGCGGACACAGTTCTTCACAATCGTAACTAGTAAAACATCTTCATCGGAAATTGAGCTGCATAGGCGATAGTCATCTGACGATGAGCCAAATGATCGGCTACTACACTTCCTTTGATCGCTTTACGAGAGGTGTCTTGGATGTCGTATTCGGTCAAGATCATTTGCCATCTTGCTATTCTTCCGGAAGAGTGGTTTCTCAAATATGTATTTTATCGGATCCATCTTGAAATCAACAAGGTAGTGTGAGTCAACATATCGGTCTTAGTCGTGACAGCCCAAGCCAAAGCGTTGCAAGTTTTCTCGTGTGAGTATCTTGTTTCACATCGGTAAACTTTTGCTAAGGTAGTATATTGCATGCTCTTTTCGACCGGACTCGTCATGTTGCCCCAACACACACCCCATCGAGTTCTCTAACAACCAAGTACATGATAAGAGGTCTTCCTTGTGGCGGCATCGGGATAGGAGGATTACATGGGTACTCCTTGATTTTGTCAAAGCGATCTGGCAATCGTCATTCCATTCCACCACTTGATCTTTCTTTAGTAACTTGAAGATTGGCTCACAAGTAGCAGTTAAGTGTGCAATGAATCTGGCAATGTAATTCAATCGGCCCAAAAAACCTCTGACTTCCTTCTCTGTGCGGGGAGCTGGCATCTCTTGAATGGCTTTAACCTTGGCGGGGTCAACTTCAATACCTTTACTGCTGACAACAAACCCTAGGAGTTTTCCGGATCTGACTCCAAAGGTGCACTTGTTAGGATTAAGTCTTAGTCGGTACTTCTTCAACCTATCAAACAGTTTCTGCAAATGACCGAGATGTTCTTCTTCAGTCTGTGATCGAGCTATCATGTCGTCGACGTAGACCTCTATCTCGTGATGAATCATGTCATGAAATAATGTCACCATGGCACGATAAGTGGCGCTTCTTCGATCGACGGCATAACCTTGTAGAAAGTGCCCCACTGTAACAGTTGTCTTCTCCATGTCTTGAGAGCCATTTTGATCGATTGTGGCGAGAAACCATCCATGAAGGAGAAAACCTTGTGTTGAGCGGTGTTGTCAACCAGAACATCAATATGAGGGAGTGGAAAGTCGTCTTTCAGACTCGCTTTGTTCAGATCTCTGTAATCTACACACATTCGTACCTTACCATCTTTCTTAGGCATGGGTACCACATTAGCCACCCAGGGGATAAGAGACAGCTAAGAAACCGGTTGAACTGTTTCATAACTTGACTTTGATTTTCTCGACATTTCGGACGTGCGAAACCTTCATTTCAGAGAAAACCTTCTTTTGTCGGCAATCGGTGTACCACAATATCAATGTCTAGACCAGGCATGTCTTCGTATGACCAAGAAAAAACCTCAACATTGTCTCGTAGCATCTGAATCAACCTTTCTTTAACACTGTTCTCAAGACCCGCTCCTATCTTGATCTCTTTCTTGTCTTCGTTAGTACCCAAATTTACAACTTCAACTTGCTCTTCATGCGGCTGTATAACTCGCCCTTCTTCTGATGGCAAGTTCTCCTGCACTTCACAATCTTCCTCACTTTCGTCTTCGGCTTGGTAGATCGGATTATCGAAGTCATATTTAGCACTAGCATAGCTGTTATTAATGAGATTCGGAGTGATTCTGCAGTGTACCACGTGGGTGTGTGTAAGAAACACATAGCTTTTTGAAGGGGTGATAAAGTAAAAGAAAGAAAACAAACAATTGAATGCAAAAGTCCAACGATTTATTAAATGAAAATACGCAAACGACAGATAATAACCCTCGCAAACGAGCCATGATGCCCCGGGCAAGGCACTAGGCTTTCAAAGTTTATTGTTCAAAACATAAAGAAATACGAAAAGTAAAACAAAACAAAAGCAATTACTCCTGGCTAAAGGAGATTGGTATGACGTCTTCAGTCTTCCAATTTACTGAGCCCTTTATCTGGAGTTGGGAAGATCCACTTGTTGACGTCGAAGTCGTTGTCGTTGTTTTCTATAGCATGGATTCCACTCTGGCTAATGCGGAAAGGAAGTTGGCAAGCGTTGCATCATCTTCCCTTGATGGTGAAGCCTAAACCAGTCTTGTCAAATTTGAAAGGAAGATCAGGGAGCTGACCCCAAATAGTACTGCCTTCTTCAACAGCAGCTTGAGCATCTTTCAATGAGGCCATCCTAGGCGGAGCTTTAGCAACCGGGAGCGGCGGAGAGTCAACAGCATGACTGGGTATTGTTTCAAAAGCTTGACAGGAGTCTCGAAGAATTCACCTTCCATCTCGAGGTATCGGAATGACGTAGATGGTGACCATATACTCTTCTTCACCACACACCGTAACAACCTTCCCTTTCACGGGTATTTCAGTTTTGATGCAAGGTAGAGTATACCCCATGTATCCAAGGCGTCCAGTAGGCAAGAGTAGGGACGAATGTCCACGACAAAGAAAGTAGAGTCAAAAGTCGGGAACCGACTTTATGAGTAAGCTTCCAATCGTTCGCTTAGAACCATCAAAAGCTCTCACAATAATGTCACCGGTCTCGTAACCAACCCTTGACATCAAGTCAATCAAAAGGACTTGGTAGGATATTCGAGCAGAACCATCTACCAAGACATGAGACAATGTAGTGCCCTTGCATTCAGAGAGATGCAAGGCTTTGTTGTGTTTTCCAGAGTCAAATCGACATCGAGAAGCCTAGGCCGTTGTTGGCAGCCGGCTAGCAATACAAACTTCAAACTGTCGGTGGTAGTGTCTTGCACGTGAGCATTCTTGAAACTTCACCAAGGCATTAACATGAGCCTCGAGCACAAGAGCGAGCAAGCATGGAGATTTTGGATGAGTCTGTCCCAACTGTTCCACAACATTGTAGTCACTCTTCTTGATTATCTTGATTTCCTCCATTTCTTGTTTGAGGTGTCTTGAAACTTCCTTTGGTACTACGGTTGAGCGGATGAGTCACCGTTCTTTCCTCTAGCTTGGGGAATGGGTTGAATAGCTGGAATGCGAGCTGGAGTCGCAGTGTCTTTTGGAGGAGAGATTTCTGGAGAGAAAACTCTTCCGGTTCGAGTCACCTTACTTGATCCGGTGATGTTGTCAATGTCAGGAATGGTAGTTTCAACTGTAAGATCTTCAATGGTCAGAGGGTCTTGCTTGACACCATGATAGTAAACATCAGCTCCATAATTCCAAGGGATAGCCTTGTCAGAGGAATACGGAACTGGTCTCGGAGAAGTGATAATGAGAGGTGCCACTCTGGGCACAGGAAATCCTTATTGTGTTAACATCAGCATAATCTTCTGGGAAATTGTCACCCCATCCAGTCGCCTGAACATCTTCAATAGGAATCTTGTAACTCTCAGGAACAGTGTACTTCACCATGTAATCATACTTTCCACTTGGCTGCCCCAAGGTATCCCATACAGATGGTATAGTTTCATTCGCATTGTCAATCTTCAACTTAGACATTTCTTCACACAGCTTCTGCACAGGTGGTTTCAGAAATAGTATCTCACGGTTGTCCATCATGCATTGAACACGTCTTCTCAACCAAGCACAATCATCAGGCGCGGATGGGCACCAACGACCGTTCTCTGGGCATCCTGGATTGACACCGACTTGTAGCAAATTCTTCTTAACAGTCATCAGAGGAATGGTCAAGTCATCTATGTTGAAAATATAAGTATCGTCACCAACAACATTGGAACTCTTGTCATGGTTAGGCATAGGCGCGTTGATCACATTCGGAGTCTCAACAGGAGGATCAAACTCAATCTGCTTAGATTCAATCATATCTTGAATCTTGTTCTTCAGAGCCCAACAATCATCAGTACTATGTCCTGGGCTATTGGAATGGTAAGCACACTTAGCATTAGGATTATACTTCGGAGAGGAGGTATTGACATTCTGAGGAGGATCCCTCAAAGTAATCAGCTATGCTTTCAACATGTGTTGCAAGGCTTGCGACAAAGGCATGTTGATCTTCGAAGTGCCTCGTGGCGGCTCGTTACGCTGTCTCACGAGGTTGTGTTGATGTAGGATTGGAGATCACAACTTCCCCCACAGATTGAGCGTGGTCGGTCTTGGCTCGGCTTTTCTGACCATACACAACATTAGCTTCTTTCTTAGCACCAAATGATCTCTTCGCAGCATTTGAAGATGTCTCTACCTGAATCTTTCCACTCTTGATACCGACTTCAATCGCGTTTGTAAGTATCAGCTCGGTGAATCCGGCTGAAGAGTTTCCAATCAGATGATTGAAGAATGGGCCTGTCAGTGTCCCCATGAACATATCAACCAACTCCCTATTGGACAAGGGTGGTGAACTACCGCTAAATCTCTCACTTGAGCATACTCCTTGAACTTCTCATTACGACCCATAGACATGCTTTGTAGTTGCATGCGAGTGGGTGTCAATTCAACATTGTACTCATATCGTCGTAGAAAGCATCGCTAAGTCACTCCAAGTACGGATACGATCGTTCTCTAGTCGATAGTACCATTCCAAGCGAGTTCGGACAAACTCTCTTGAAAATAGTGCATCCATAACTTTCGTCATCGTTGGGATTGATCTTACGGACATAGGACTTCAAATGCATTTCGGACAAGACATGCCATCATACTTAGCAAAAGTTGGAACTTTGAACTTGGGAGGAATCACAACACGAGGACAAGACTCGGATCATCAAAATTCAGCCGGACATCTTGAGTTTTCCACAGATTCGACGATCTTCAAGTTGCTTGTACTTGTCATCCTCATGAGTACCATCATCATAGTTCTTCTCAAGCTCGGTGACCGCCTTCACCATTACCTTTGTTACTTTGTTCGGTCTTGACACTTCCTTCGAGAGCTCTATCCGATGACCCTCTTAGGACCACCTTTGTAGCGCCCCCATGTTGAGGAAACCAACAACCTTCTTCTTCGTTGATGAGCTTCTTGGATCCTCTTGGCCTTGGACCAAGCCGGTAAACATCTCTAAACCGAGCATTCGAGCTTGAAGATCTTTGACGTGTTCAAGAGTCATTTCGCTAAAATAAATAGCGAGCAAATGAGAAAACCAATCTTCAATGTACCGTGATGCAATGTTATGCTATGATATGCAATGTTTATGCGAATGCAATGCAATGTTTTCAAGGACCTAAGAGATTTAAATTTGTTAAACAAACAATGAGCAAACATTTATTAGTACTCTTCTTATTATTCTTTTTTCTTTTTAAGTACAAGAGATAGTTCAAAACAATAAAAGGAAACATAAACATCCTAAAGATCTAAGCCTCTCATGGGCGCTTCCTCTTGGTGCCGATGTAGGCGTTGATGCTTCGCTCCTCATGAAGTAGCTTTGTCAACTCTAGCACTTTCTTCTCGCTTGCGTAACACTGAGCTTCAAAGGTATCCCTCTCTTCTTTAAGCTGAATCCAAGATCTCTTCAAGTCTTCAAAATCAGTAGGCATGTCGGGATAGAGAACGGTATAGGGTACGTTGTAACACCCCATCTAAATACCCCGAATATATTAATTAAATTAATATCTAAATCATCTTTAATCAGAGTTTAACACGGTATAATAAGGGATGTCACAATTAATAACCAAAATAAACTTCATTCAAACAGTAGCCATGCTACACTGAGGATCATCATCCAACAATTCAATAATTGTAAAACCATGTCTTACACAGCGGAAATACCAAAATTAAAATTAATAAGACATCAAGGTCATCAAGGAATTCAAATCCAAAATAATTAAACAGTAATGATTCCATTAACTAAGCGTTCCCTGTAACACCCCATCTAAATACCCCGAATATATTAATTAAATTAACATTTAAATCATCTTTAATCAGAGTTTAACACGGTAATCACGGGATGTCACAACTAATAAATAGAATAAACCTTCATTCAAACAGTAGCCATGCTACACTGAGGATCAACATTTCCAATTAATTTCAATCAAGCCAAGACCATGTCTTACACAGCGGAAAGATACCATAACCAAAAACGGAATAAATTCAATCAACATTATTCCCACTAAGTTTTAAATAAATAATAGACCAAGTCTAATTCCTCATCTAACATTCCCCAGTGTTACAATCTAATCAGAGCATGACACTGACACGCGGACTAAACGATGAGCTCTAGAGCCATCCTCACCGACTCTTCACCGGTAACTTTAATCAAATGGTAAAGTAAGGGTGAGACTTCTCATAATTAAAGCATATTATAAGCTTCTCAATTAACAATATATTTCAAGCATATTAATCCACCCATTTCAACATAACTCCATTCAATGCACAATTACAACCATATAATCATCATGCACAACAATCATCAATCGAGAATAGTAACAACGGAAGACATCCTAACATGTTACTATTCCATACAAATATAATGCACTCAATGCATGCGGTACCGACTCGTGACCAAGTCACCCAACACTGATCCATTCATCAACCGGATACAGTACCATCGATTCATCCATAACCACTCGGACACGAATCCAGCCTAACCACCCATCCTCACTCGGGTATCGGTTATCGGCAATCCAAGTCAAATTCCGCACAATGGGAATTAACTTCACCAAACAATGCATATGCACGCACATCACTAGCATGCAACATCAATCAGTCTATGTATACATTCATTGAACATAACTGAATCTCAACAATCAACATGATATATCAACTAATCATGCATACGTCTAACATCAGCATAACCATGCAAACCAATCAACATGATATATCAACCAATCATGCATACATCAACACAGGTTATGACCACCTCAGACATCATACACCCTCATCACCCACAACATGATACAATCTCCTATCATGAACAATTCATCACAACATCGACAATTAAGGTCAAAAGCCATCAGTCATATACAACACCAACAAACACATGATATCAATACAATCATGACTACACCAATTATCATAAACCGAATCAAACTCAAAAACATGATGATCCAACCATCATGCACACAAATAACAACAGCATAAAACGCTTTACATTCACTCAGTATCAATATATCCATCACCACAGGATCTCTACTGCATACACATCAATATGCGTCAGTCAAAAGTCACTTATCTCAGAAATTGGCTCATTTTCAAAATAATTTCAAGTTTTGGAAAATATTTTCAGTTCATAAAATAGAGCATTAAATTTAGAAAATAACGTCCAAAACGGCGCTCAAAACGGACTTACGGTTTGAAAGTTATGAATTTTCAAAGTTTGATATTTTTCCAAAATTTGAGTTGGAACCGGTTCTCACATACGAGAACCGGTTCAAAAGTCCCAAAATCTCCTTCTGGAAAAATGGGAACCGGTTCCGTCACATACAGAACCGGTTCCCACGTATTTTTCAATTTTATAAATTTTCAAAGGGCAACCGGTTCCTACCAGACAGAACCGGTTCCACGTAAAAATGTAATTTTCGCACTTTTGACAGATCCTTCCATTTTCAATTAAATCCATTTTACCCATACGAATTCCATCATTGGAAACACCAAATTACATCATTTGCATCATTCATCACATCAAACAACATATTTCCATCATCTATTTTCATCTCGACACTTTAATCATATTTCATACACATTCGACTCAATCGACACCCTCGACACTCTTAGGGACACATTCATGGAACCTAGAATTTCACAAACACAATTTCCTAACATGCTATGATCTATAGAATCAACATCAAAACCTATAATAAGCACTAATCACGAAATCACCCTCACCTTGTGGGTTCTTCGAGATTCTGACGCTTCTAGGTTTTCCTTCTTCTTTCTCCTCTTCTCACTTCTACGTAGTCTTGTTTTCTCCAAATGATTCTATTTTCCTCTTTTTCCTTATTTAATTCCTTTTATTCCTTTTAACATAAATAAAATAATTATTTATTTCTCATTCTCCAATTAATTCCATAATTAATCTCAATAATTCAATATATTAAATCAACTATGCTCTCAATTAATTTAATAATTAAAATCATAATTATTTAATTACCGAATTATTTTCGGGGTGTCACAACTCTCCCCAACTTAAAAGAGTTTTCGTCCTCGAAAACATACCTCAGACGAATAGTTCGGGATACGAGTCCTTCATCTGACTCTCCAGTTCCCAAGTGACATTTCCATCTGCTGGTCCTCCCCAAGCTACTCTTACCAATGCGATCTCTTTGACTCGCAACCGTTTTAACTCTTTCTAATCAAAGAGATATTTCAGGCTCTTATGATCACTAATACCTCAAATCGAGAACCATATAAATAATGCCTCCCCAACTTCAAAACAAATACAACAGCTGCCAACTCTAAATCATGCGTCGGATAACTCCTTTCATGCACTTTCAATTGTCGTGAAGCATAAGCCACAACCTGCTTATCTTGCATCAACACACCACCTATTCCCATTAATGATGCGTCACAGTACACAACAAAAGACTTAGTCGGATTCGGCAAAATGAAGATCGGAGCACTAGTCAACCTCCTCTTCAGCTCTTGAAATCCTTCCTTCCAACTATTACGTCATGTTTGACATCAATTCCAATATCACTAACAAATATCCTTCTTATTCAACCACTAGAATCCCACACGATCCATTGCTATCGGGTTAAGAATACATCATCTCAGCTCACTCCTTACCCCATTCACTCTAAGATACACGATTTATCACTTCCTTACACTGCAGCACAATTATAAGAACCTTCACCGAACCGCAATGTCCCCAACATTCATACACAATGCCAGTACCACGAGGCTACGTCCCAACGATAGAGCTTGCAAATTAATACATCTCTTATAATGGATGTAACATCAATAAGACATAGAACCCTTCACCCAACAATTCTATTCTGAGATCTCTAATAGTTTCATAAACTCCACACCTTCTAATGTTTAATTTGTGACTTCCAAAAGAAATCATACTCGCATAACAAAGTGCATCACGTTACGCTTTCGCTACGCGACTCTGATTAATTACCTTAAGTCATTATCTTCATTTGATTTTCATCGACTACCAGCTCTACAAATTTCATATTTATCTTTAGACTTTCTCCTTAATATCTACCAAAAATCACTGTTCACCTTCTCACATTCTAAACCTTCCACTCCGCGGCTTCAACTTGCATACACACTCAAGTCTCCGACCCGCTAGATAACTTCTAAGTCTTTTTCATAGCCATTTTCCTCTTAGTTTCATGCGAACTGATGAACTACTATCCTCTCAATAGAACGTCAACCACTTCACACACTATCAAGCTTGCAAGATGAGTCTATTAAATCCAACACGATCCCGTCTATTATCAACAAGAGATTAAGGGTGATCAGTTCCTCAATTTGTCAATAGATAGCCGGCAATCACAATGGATTATAAACCACCGTACCAAACTATAATAGCGTTCCTTTAGAACTTGTGCTCGAAGTCACCCAAGCACCATGGTCCAATAATCTTCCTTTAAGGTTTACGACTTCTTCCAAACTTATTTCTCATCTGGTATCGACGATGAAATACCATTGATCAAACAATTTACATAATCTCCTTCACCCGCACTTAGCATCGCACAAACGTTAAGTATTTTCCTCCTCATGAGACGCTAACATACCAAATACACCATAACTCATTTTGTCCCCATTTGAAGTCCTTATCCATGCGGAGAACTTTAACGACATTCCCAACTCTTAGTCTTCCTTTAAATCTCATAACATCTAGGATCCATATATGTTCAGTCTGAATCTTATTTCAAATGCAATCTTGGTAATACATCTCATCATATGATCGGTAAAAGAACTTCCAACATTTTCTTAACACATGTCAATATTTTGACATCTTAAACATGATTGCACTTCCTGTCGAATTTATTTTTCCTCTAACACCACTTATCTTTTCCTCAGAAGCTAACGTCACTTATTCATCCTCAATCGACATAAGTTGCATCTCTAATACTTTCACATTCTTACTAATACCAACATTTCATTCATTAAGAATATATCATTCTTGACCTCGTCTCAAATAACTGCGATTGTTACTGGTGATGCCCATAAAATCTTCTAATACCCGCAACAAATTTTGGACTTTCCCACTACAACACTACGTCAGCCTCAGATGGGTCTACCGTATTACCGTCACTTAAGATAACATGATAAAGAAAACTCATATCCTCATACCGTAATCTACACCATGAAAACTTAACAAAATTCTACTCCCCTTTCGAAGTTGGAATTCACCTCACTACATTCAACATACCTATACCGAGTTTTAGAAGCTTACCTCCAACTATCTTCATCCTTAACCTGACCACGAAGGTAAGTTAACCGAAATTCGACTTTACTGAAGGCATACTTTCCAACCAATTGATCCATCAAATCGCCAACAATTTGAAATAGATATTTAGTCTCAATCACCACTTAAATCAGTTATCAAAAATCCACACGCACTTCGGGCTACTTTCTTCCTCCTTGACCAAGGAAATCGAGCTCCCAAACAATACACTTGGTTTTACAAATCCATTTCATCGCATCTCCCAATAGCTTCTCAATTCTCTTAACTCAAAAGTTGACATCTTGCGGTGTCATAGAAATGAGTTTTGTACCAAGAACGACATCAACAACAACTCGATTCTCCTCAAACATCATTACATGATAAATAATTACTTTCGGTCTGGGACCATTTTAAAACAAAGTTCATCACATTATCTTTCCAACGCTCAAACGGAACTCAAATCGACATCCAAAACTCAAGTTATGAATCTTACAAGTTTTCAAAACAATGTTGTCACTTGAAATCAATTCCTGATAGGTAATCGATTTCCACCTTGTGAGAGTGAAAAATCCCAAAACATCACCGAATACAAAATTTGAGATCCTAACTTCAACATACCGCAACACACATCATTCACCATGATTAATTGCGTCAAGTTACAATTCCAATAACCAATTCACACAATTGCCTACTTTATATCAACAATTGACACTGACACAATTAATCTTTTCAAGAACACCAAGAGGTAACTCACGCAGACAGTTCCACAATCAATCGGAAATGTTGCAACATTCAACCACACCAGCTTCATCTTCTAAGAGTCATCCTTCTTAATTACCAAATATCTTCTAGGCCAAGAATATGCATCGACTCGTCATAACGCTTCATAATCACTTGGTTTAACTTCAAACATCAACCGAATGATAATTTCAAGCTAATTCAACATCTTGCTCTAACGACGAGTTGCTATTATTCCCAGGGGAACATTAGAACTCACACCTAGCTGGAACATCATTATCCATAACATCGTCCTACACTCTCTCAGTGATACGAACAACACAAGTACTTAATTGTTACCACTTAAGAGAACCTTACCTGACCATCATACTGAATTCTCGAATTCGTAATCCCTCCGAGTTCGGGAAACTACGCAGTCTAACCAACATCTGCATTCATATAACCAATAGCACATCGATCCAACTCTTCACACCGGGACATCTCAGAGAAGCAAAGTTTCTCCCCCACTTGCTTCTAAACCACTCCTGCAACCAGATAGACAGGAAAACAAGCAGTACCGACAGTGTTTCACACACATGTCGTATACAAAAGGAGTAATGACATTAAGACACTGGTCACAACGACCGACCATGCTCTGATACCACTATTGTAACACCCCATCTAAATACCCCGAATATATTAATTAAATTAACATTTAAATCATCTTTAATCAGAGTTTAACACGGTAATCACGGGATGTCACAACTAATAAATAGAATAAACCTTCATTCAAACAGTAGCCATGCTACACTGAGGATCAACATTTCCAATTAATTTCAATCAAGCCAAGACCATGTCTTACACAGCGGAAAGATACCATAACCAAAAACGGAATAAATTCAATCAACATTATTCCCACTAAGTTTTAAATAAATAATAGACCAAGTCTAATTCCTCATCTAACATTCCCCAGTGTTACAATCTAATCAGAGCATGACACTGACACGCGGACTAAACGATGAGCTCTAGAGCCATCCTCACCGACTCTTCAGCTGGTAACTTTAATCTGAAATGGTAAAGTAAGGGTGAGACTTCTCATAATTAAAGCATATTATAAGCTTCTCAATTAACAATATATTTCAAGCATATTAATCCACCCATTTCAACATAACTCCAGATTCAATGCACAATTACAACCATATAATCATCATGCACAACAATCATCAATCAGAGAATAGTAACACTGGAAGACATCCTAACATGTTACTATTCCATACAAATATAATGCAGACTCAATGCATGCGGTACCGACTCGTGACCAAGTCACCCAACACTGATCCATTCATCAACCGGATACAGTACCATCGATTCATCCATAACCACTCGGACACGAATCCAAATAACCACCCATCCTCACTCGGCATCGGTTATCGGCAATCCAAGTCAAATTCCGCACAATGGGAATTAACTTCACCAAACAATGCATATGCACGCACATCACTAGCATGCAACATCAATCAGTCTATGTATACATTCATTGAACATAACTGAATCTCAACAATCAACATGATATATCAACTAATCATGCATACGTCTAACATCGGATAACCATGCAAACCAATCAACATGATATATCAACCAATCATGCATACATCAACACGAGTTATGACCACCTCGACATCATACACCCTCATCACCCACAACATGATACAATCTCCTATCATGAACAATTCATCACAACATCGACAATTAAGGTCAAAAGCCATCACCATATACAACACCAACAAACACATGATATCAATACAATCATGACTACACCAATTATCATAAACCGAATCAAACTCAAAAACATGATGATCCAACCATCATGCACACAAATAACAACAGCATAAAACGCTTTACATTCACTCAGTATCAATATATCCATCACCACAGGATCTCTACTGCATACACATCAATATGCGTCAGTCAAAAGTCACTTATCTCAGAAATTGGCTCATTTTCAAAATAATTTCAAGTTTTGGAAAATATTTTCAGTTCATAAAATAGAGCATTAAATTTAGAAAATAACGTCCAAAACGGCGCTCAAAACGGACTTACGGTTTGAAAGTTATGAATTTTCAAAGTTTGATATTTTTCAAAAATTTGAGTTGGAACCCGGTTCCGTCACATACAGGAACCGGTTCCTGAAAAGTCCCAAAATCTCCTTGCTGGAAAAATGTATGGGAACCCGGTTCCGTCACATACAGGAACCGGTTCCCACGTGTATTTTTCAGAATTTTATAAATTTTCAAAGGGCAACCCGGTTCCTACCCAGACAGGAACCGGTTCCCACGTGTAAAAATGTAATTTTCTGCACTTTTGACAGCATCCTTCCATTTTCAATTAAATCCATTTTTACCCATACGAATTCCATCATTGGAAACACCAAATTACATCATTTGCATCATTCATCACATCAAACAACATATTTCCATCATCTATTTTCATCTACTGACACTTTAATCATATTTCATACACATTCTGACTCAATCTGACACCCTCTGACACTCTTAGGGACACATTCATGGAACCCTAGAATTTCACAAACACAATTTCCTAACATGCTATGATCTATAGAATCAACATCAAAACCTATAATAAGCACTAATCAATCGAAATCACCCCTTACCTTGTGGGTTCTTCGAGATTCTGACGCTTCTAGGTTTTCCTTCTTCTTTCTCCTCTTCTCACTTCTACGTAGTCTTGTTTTCTCCAAATGATTCTATTTTCCCTCTTTTTCCTTATTTAATTCCTTTTATTCCTTTTAACATAAATAAAATAATTATTTATTTCTCATTCTCCAATTAATTCCATAATTAATCTCAATAATTCAATATATTAAATCAACTATGCTCTCAATTAATTTAATAATTAAAATCATAATTATTTAATTACCGAATTATTTTTGGGGTGTCACATTCCCCAGTGTTACAATCTAATCAGAGCATGACACTGACACACGGACTAAAAGATAAGCTCTAGAGCCATCGTCACCGACTCCTCAGCTGCTAAGTTAATCTGAAATGGTAAAGTAAGGGTGAGACTTCTCATAATTAAAGCATATTATAAGTCTTTCAATCAATAATATATCACAAGCATATTATTTCACCCACTTAACATAAATTGATTCACACACACAACCATATTCATCATGCTTAATCATAACAATCAACGAAGAGTAACACTGGAAGACATCCTAACATGTTACCACTTCATACAAATATAATGCAGACTCGATGCATGCGGTACCGACTCGTGACCAAGTCACCCAACACTGATCCATCATCAACCGGATACAGTACCATCGATTCGTCCATAACCACTCGGACACGAATCCAGCCTAACCACCCATCCTCACTCGGGTATCGGTTATCGGCAATCCAAGCCAAATTCGCACAATGGGAATTAACTTCACCAAAACAATGCATATGCACGCACATCAATAGCATGCAACATTAATCAGTCTATGTAATACATCAATTCAACATAACTGAAACAACCATCCAACATGATATCTCAACTAATCATGCATACAATCAACATCAGCATAAACATGCAAACCAATCAACATGATATATCAATCCATCATGCATACATCTAACATCAGTGTAAACATGCCAATACATCCATACATTATCAGTACATCCATCAACACAGGATCTCCACTACACACCATTAACTATGCGTCAAAAAGTCACTTATCTCAGAAATTGGTTCATTTTCAAAATAACTTCAAGTTTTGGAAAATATTTTCAGTTCATAAAATAGAGCATTAAATTTAGAAAATAACGTCCAAAACGGCGCTCAAAACGGACTTACGGTTTGAAAGTTACGAATTTTCAAAGTTTGGCATTTTTCAAAAATTTGAAGTGGAACCCGGTTCCTACATATATAGGAACCGGTTCCTGAAAAGTTCCAAAACCTCGTTGCTGGAAAAATGTATGGGAACCCGGTTCCGACACATACAGGAACCGGTTCCCACGTGTATTTTTCAGATTTTTATAAATTTTCAAAGGGCAACCCGGTTCCTACCCATACAGGAACCGGTTCCCACGTGTTAAAATGTCATTTTCTGCACTTTTGACAGCATCCTTCCATTTTCGATTAAATCATTTTTACCCATACGAATCCCATCATTGGAAACACCAAAATACATCATTTTGCATCATATATCTCATCAAACAACATATTTCCATCATCTATTTTCACCTACTGACACTCTAATCATATTCCATACACATTCTGACTCAATCAAACTCATTCTGACACCATCTGACACTATTAGGTATTCATCCATGGAAACCTAGAATTTCCTAAACATAGATTCCTAACATGCCATGGTCTATAATATTAACATCAAAACCTATAATAAGCAATAACCAGTCGAAATCACCCCTTACCTTGTGGGTTCTTCGATTTCTGACGCTCCTAGGTCTTCCTTCTTCTTTCTCCTCTTCTCACTTTTACGTAGTCTTGTTTTCTCCAAAATGATTCTATTTTTCCTTTTCCTTATTTAATTCCTTTTATTCCTTTTAACATAAATAAAATAATTATTTATTTCTCATTCTCCAATTAATTCCATCATTAAACTTAATAATCCAATATACTAAATAAATTATGTTCTCAATTAAATTAATAATTAAAAATCATAAGTATTTAATTATTGCATTATTTTGGGGTGTCACAACTCTCCCCAACTTAAAAGAGTTTTCGTCCTCGAAAACATACCTCGAACGAATAGTTCGGGATACGAGTCCTTCATCGACTCTCCGCTCCCAAGTAACATTTCCATCACGGTCCTCCCCAAGCCACTCTTACCAATGCAATCTCTTTGCCCGAATGTTTCAACTTCCGATCCTCAATTCTCGCAGTACTGCCCACATCAAATTCTCTCGCACTGTATCATCTACCCGAATCTCATGAGACGGATCAGCAATGTACTTCCTCAGCTGAGACAC
>CM038792.1:142034915-142106179 GCA_021764765.1 Vicia sativa
TTTGGATGTCATATTCGGATAATAGCATACGCCATCGAGCAATTCTTCCCGTTAAGGCGGGTTTTCAAAGACGTGCTTGATTGGATCCATTTTGGAGATTAACCAAGTCGTGTGATTGATCATGTCTTGGCGGAGGCGTTTTGAAGCCCATACCAAGCACAACATGTTTTCTCGAGCATGGAGTAGCAGTTTCCCGATGCTGTGAACTTTTTACTCAAGTAGTAGATGGCATACTCCTTCTACGGGTTTTATCTTCTTGTCAAGCACATGAGCCATGGAATCTTCTGCAGTAAGGTACATGATTAATGGTCTTCCTTCATTGGAGGAATCGGTATGGAGGTTCGACAGTATTCCTTAATCTTCAAGCTCTTTTGGCAATCTTGATCCTGCAACCTCTTGATTTTTGGAGAAGCTTGAATATCGACATAATGCGATCATTTGAGAGATAAATCGGAGATGTAATTCAACCGTCGAAATCCTCTTACTTGCTTTTACGTATGTAGGCATTTCTTGAATAACCTTGACTTTGTCGGTCAACTTCAATACCTCTTTGGTGACGATGAAACCTAGGAGTTTTCGGATCTTACCCCAAGCAGGATTGAAATTTCCTTAGTCATTTGAAACAACTTCAAGAGATATTCTATATATCTTCTTGATTATGGACTTTGCTATCATGTCATCCGTAGACTTGAATCTCTTTGTGCATCATGTGTTGAAAGAGGTAGTCATTGCCCTTTGGTAAATTCTTTGCATTCTTTAATCAAGCGGCATTACTTTGTAGCAAAAAATATGCCCGTGGCGTGATGAAGGATGTCTTCTCCATGTCTTGAGAGCCATTCAATCGATTGTAACGGAGCCGTCCATGAAGGAAAAGGCGTTGAACTTTGCGATGCTATCACTAGCATGTCGATATGTAGTAGTGGAAATCGTCTTTTGGACTAGCTTTGTTCAAGTCGATAGTCAACACATTCGACCTTTCCATCTTTCTTGGAGCAAGGTACTATGTTGTATGGTTGAGGATATTCGGTGGCAGGAAACTGCGTCAATTGCTTTTGAACTTCCTTTTTGATTTTGTCGGCCATTTCGGTGAACTCTCCTCGATTTACATTTAGCGGCGGACACTCGGTTTTGGCAATGATGCTCCGATCTTGGTATCTAAACACAGGCATGTCTGGTAGGACAAGCGAACACATCAACATATTCTTTGAGAAGATCTATCGGTTTTCCCTTGGCGTTGTTGTCGGTGAAACTCAATATTTACTTCTTTTTTCTTCTCGGAACCTAAGTTGATTGCTTCAAAGGCTCTTTGAGGTTGAATGATTCTTTCCTCGTGCTTAAGTATTCGAGAAATCTCATCAGGGATCTCTTCTTCAACTTCTTCCTCGGCGACTTTTGGGATTTCAAAGTTGGGAAGAGCATAGAGTTATTGCGTTCAATGGATTTGTCCATGCATATTTGATTTATGTTTGATTAATTAACTCTCTTTTTTTTTTAGAAAAGTTAATGTGAAAGTGTATGATTATCATTATTATATTGTTTTTTGAAGATTTTTATTGTGTTTTTAGGATTATCATTTCCAGAAAGGTAAAAATAAAACAAACACAAAATGTGGAATCAAAACAACAGCGTTTTATTTATGATTCACAATATGAAGCAGACCCTAAATACAAACTCATTTGTCTTGGGCAAGACAAAGAAAGTATTTAAAAGCTAAACCCTATAAAACATCTCTTACCTTGGGCGAGGAAGAGTTCAAAACAAAAGCGAAATAAACTACTTAGAACTATGAACATTAGTCCGAACTTCACGGAGCTTCCGTAATGGCGAACTCCTTGGCGTCGAGGTCTGGTAGTTTTCCACTTGGCTTAATTCTTGAATAGACTTTAGTGGTGATGAGCTTTGAAGACTACGGGCGATTGACCTTGCCTTTTAATAACAGCAGCTTGATCTTACGCTTGATGAGCAGATCGAAAACATAGGATACAACATATGTACTTTCTAGTTGAATTCATGTGTTAATTACGAGGATGTACTCTCAATCTTTTGAGTGAAGAGACTCATTGTCGGTGACACTTTTCGTATCAAGATCGTATCCACGATCTTGATAATTACGTTGATGTGGTGATAGTTAAGATGCGGTTTAACAAACTTCTGCGGTGCGTTAAGCGAGATCTTTATTTGGAACCTCATTGGTTGATGAGCTCGGAAGATGTACACCTCTTACGGTTGACTAGGATACTCGAAAGAATCACCCCAATCAGGTTGGTGGATATCTTGATCTTATTTTGAGCTTTAGTGCATTGTATTTCACCATGTAGTCAAACTTTCACTTGGTTCTCCTGGTATCCCAAACTTGAGAAGGATGGATTTTCATTCTTTTGCGAGGGACATGCCTTTGAATTGGTCGATCCGGATAGAGGCAGCGCGTCGATTCTTCACGAGACACATACTCGAGAGATGGAGATAAGTTCCCTCTTGATCGGAGAGATCATCTTCATCACCTTCATCGGTAAGAATGTTAACCTCTTGAAAACGGGGTTTGAAAACCCCATGGAATACTTACGATTGGGTAGTGTTTCATTCTTTTGCTTGTCTTTGGAAATCTTTGGGCGAACCCGAGCCCGACCTTTGTCGTTGTTGACGGTTTTATTACTTGTCCCCGACCTTGACGTGCCATCTTTCACTATTGCGTTGCTTCTTTGTAAGAGGAGATAGATGATGCACTTTTCTTGTAGATTCATCTTCTAACGGATGTCTGAAATGTGTCCCTTCAGCGTCGTTGGGCGTGATGAAAGAAAGTTGGATAAATGGCATTAGTAATTTCACATAGAGTGATGGTTACTAACTTCCCATTTCTTGTGAATTTCGGTTCGGTGGAAGTGGAGTCACACTCCTTCATGTGGATCCATGGTCTTCCCTAGCAAACAGCTGTGGCGGTAGCACATCACTGACACGGAATGTGATTTGGAAGGTATGGGGACCAATCATCGTTGGAGATCGACTTCCGATAACGAGACTTCCTTGACCCATCAAGGCTCTTACCACTATGTCATTGAACTTCATCAGTGTTCCTTTGTAAGCTAAACGAGCGAGTCATTTTGGCATTACGTTTAAAGATGGGGTATCTACTAATACATTGAAGAGGAGAATCGATTGACAAATCATCGAGATATGCGAGCAATTGTGATCTCCCCCTGCTCAGGGTTCTTCATCCTTGAAGCTTAAAATTGTTGCAATTTGTTATGTTGCTTACAATTCCTCCAAACTGGTAATGGTAGTCGTCGTGATCTAAATAGAAGCGATCTAGTACTTTCATCAAAGCTTCTCGGTGACTTGGGGTTCAAAAGTAGAGATAATGTCGAAATCTTGGAGAATGCATCGGTGATCCGACTGGTACTCGCTTTTCTTGATTAGTTTCAAATCTCGCCGAAATCTGCGTTGGCGTTGGTTCTATCAGGCGGACCAACATTGTGTTTGGAGTTATCAAGGAATCCTTATGGGGTTCTCGGGTGGTGCATTATTGGATTTTGCTAACTCGCAGAACAACGAGTGTTTTAGAACAACGGAATATGTAACGTCCACTTTCCGTTACTGCGTCTATCTGAGTTATGTTGACATGTTGGTGGAAGAGTTGGCATGGGTTTCTCCTTCCATCTTCATCCACGTTGCATTGTATGATAGGGGTGCTGTTAGAAATGTATGGAAGCAGGGCCAAGTAGCAAATCACCAAAGACCACGACGTTTGAACCATTATATTCGATCTCCATTGCTTGAAACGCGTTGACGAGGGAATAACGTTTACGAGAATTTCGAGTTGATATCACAGTTAAAAGCTACGTGCGGAAAATACTACCATCACGTCATAGTCATTTACATTTACGAAGATCATGTCACCATTGTCAATAATCGCGTTGAATATTTCTTGCTCTTATGGTTGGACATCCTCGACAATCCTTGAAGCGAGATGTTTGCAAGCTACGCCGTCATGTTTGGTAAGCACCATTATACTTATGTATCATGGAGTTGTACAACTTTCTGATTAGATTCACATACTGTGACGAGATACCGATCTGTATTTCTTAAATATAAATTCACCGTATGTCCCTTATGTGGCGGGAAGTGGATTTGCTTGCAGTTAGGATTTGTGTTTCTAAAGGAGAGATTGACCTTACTTACTAACCTTTGTACTTGACTTTTAGGGTGATCAATACTCAAGATCATGACCGGTGCCCTTGATGAAAAGGGCAAGATAAATCCGCTTTGTACCACCATGGTAATTTTTACAGTATGGTGGTGACCTTGTTTGCAATTCCTTTAATGTAATGAGGTATAGTTACGTATGCGTCATTGGAATCGGGTAGGGTGCGAGACCACAGGCGCACGGTTTTGATTGTTTGAGTAGCTTTATTTATCGGTATTGAGTTTGTTGGAACTATAGAGCAATTCTTATATTTGGACTTGTATAACGGGTGCTATAGCATTACACATGTTGTCGGTGACATTCTTTCGTGGTTTCCTTGGGATACCATTCTATGTCATGTTCCTTTTCTTTGGAAAAGCGGTTTAACTTTCTTAGTTCACTAGAAGATCTATTTCTTTGATCGAGTGTCCTTTTCAGAACTCCTTCCTCTGGCGCATTCCATGCTTATCTCGGTGAAATCTCCAGGAACGCAGCGATCATTCGTTCATAGTAAAATGGACCAAGGTGTTTAAGAAAACCTTGGTCATCTCTTTCTCTTCTAGCGGTGGGTTGACTTGGCGTGATTTCCCTCAACATTGGCGTACTCTTTGAATGTCTCTTTTCCTACGAGGACATGGAAGATTGATCCGTCTGAACCATGTCAAGTTAAATTGTATTGTTGGACAAAACTTACTTGAAGTCGTTGAATGTTTGGATATTAACTTGTCTAGTCTGCACCCTTGATCGGCACCGTGAGGCTGTCTTGGAAATAGTGGATTAACAATTGGTGATTGTGGTTTATGTAGACATTTTCTGGCGTACATCGTAAGATGACTACTGTGGACAGGAATTTCCTTTATACTTTTCAAAGTCGGGACTTTGAATTTCTGAGTATCCTTCTGCGAGAACTAGGCACAAATCATGGGCGTTCTTCCCGAGCAATTCCTTTCCATGGATCGTTTTAATTTCAAAATTTGAATCTTGAGGATTTCTGGAGATTCTCCATCAACTCTGATTCGATGTTGTCGCTGGACTATGGTGGAATTCTTACGTGCAGTGGTATTATTTTCTGGTTTGAGTTCGTCATGATAGGTTGAAAAGCATCATAGTAACTTGCGGAAAAGTTACTCCATCTTTGTGGAGTAAGTGTTGAGTTGCAAGTGGGTACTTCAAGCGGTTGTTTGTACTGAAGTCGATTGTGAAATCCGATGCCAAAATTGAAAGCATGCCCATGGATAACCGGCATCTTGAAGGTGAACTACTTTGCATTGATTGGCCGGGTAATGGTAGTCTCTGAAATCGCAACTTGTTTTGTGCTGATGTTGCTTCTTGGAATTTGTGCGGTTGCCAATGAACTCACCAAAGTGAGTCTCACCTCTTCTTGCGGTGTTGCCCTTTATTTTCTGAAGCTCAACATTTTCTTGCTCAAATCCTTCCATTACTTTCCTTCTTTTTGAGCGTGTATTGTATGTTCGAGTTGGGCGTAGACGTGGTCGAGAAACTCTAAACAACGATAGCTTGGAATCTTTTCCTTTGGAAAGAATTCCAAAGATCGAGACTCTAGACAATAAACTCGATATGCAAAGTATGATGCATGATTATGAATCAAAGAAAATTTCGAATTTATAAAGAAATTTCTAGAAAATATTTGGATGGAAAACACATATTTTATTAATTATTGAAGAAGATTACAACAATTTGTTTTGAGCATAGCTCATACAAATGATAAAATAAATGATAAAATATTACAATCTAAACTAATTACCGTCTTCATCGGATGAAGATCCAAGGAAGCGATGTAAACTTGACGAGTTTCTTTCCATGGTAGAGCTTTGATTGACTTTCTCGGCTTTAAGCTTGCTAATGACTTTCTTCCACTCGTCGGGAAGCGAGGATCGCTGGTTGTCATTTCCTCAGCTTTCTTTTTCTTTCTTGATGTACCTTTTGATCGCATTATCTTTCGGCGAATCTTTTCATCTTTCTCCAGGCCATTCATCTTGGAAGTAAAGCGTCTTTTCATGATCTTTGACACGCTATTGAGCCTTTCATTTTAAGAGATGGTCTTAGGAACTTGTCTTCCAGCCTTTTCTCAAACCTCATTTGGCCAAAGCTTTATTCTCCCATAGTCTCGGCGGGAAAAATTGTTGATCTAGAAGTGTTGAGAACATAGGTTCCTCATAAGCATAAGGCATTGAAATTCCTTCGCTCTTTTCTTTACCCAGTGTAGATTTCCATGGCTACACAATTCCTTGCATTACCTTTTTCCTTCCTTCGGATGTGATGCCAGCTCAGATCATTCGGCTTTCAAACCTTGGGAATCCTCCACTTCATGATGAAGTAACTTTCCTTTGTAAAACCAAGAGGTTTACTAGAGTTTGCGTGCAGAAGCTTGACGTCTACGCTAGGAATGGGTTGTAGTTGATTCCTCCTTTCGTGCCAATGAGAGTCGTTGTAAAATTCTCATGACTTTCAATGATTTCCATCTCATTTTTGTAAGGTATACCATGGATATAAGTGGTTTGTAAGAGACATGAGTCTTGAGACCAACCATTGTCTTTTCATGAAAGATAGGAGATTTAGGCCAAGTGTGAGACAATCCATTTGAAAAATAGAGGTACACAACACACGATAGTTCCATCTCCTTGATGATTCCTGATGAATGGAGAAATCGTGTGCAAGCAAAGTGGGCAGGTTCAAATCGAAAGATCATTATGGCGTTGACATCAATGAAACTTAGAGCGTTGGAAACAACACCAATCCATAGGCAGTTAAGCTAAATGCTTCAAAGAATACCATACTACCGGCCCGAGAGAATTTAAGAGCCTTCTCCATTTAAGACTTTGAAGTTGGTCTAGGTTTTCCTTTGGTAGTGAGGGTTTTCTATCTCGTTTCTTTAAGTGAGTAATTGTTACAATGGTGATTTAGGAATGGCAAACCATTGAAGACACTTTATATCTTGAGATACCTAGGATTGTCGTGCTCTTCCAAAGTAGGCATCAAGTGATAGTCGAGGAAAGTGAAGCTTGACAATAAGCGGATCGTTAAGCTGAGCAAAAGTTTGAGAGTCTTCATCAGCGTTGGTGTTCGGAAGAGTTAAAAAGGTTCCATAAAATCCAGGGGATCTTCTACCAAGGATGCTAACTCTTTCAACTTTCCTACATGAAATTCTAAAAGCGTATCTCTTGGTGAATCTTCCTCGGCGTCCATCCTCTAACCTAAAATATTTACAAAGATTCTCTAAATTCTTTGGAAATGGGAAGAAAATAAGTTTTGAATGAATGCGATGCTACAAACATGGTTAGTAGTTATACACATGGTCAGGCGTACGAAGTCACGAGCATGAGGCCAACGATAAGTCAAGCATGGGTAAGTTCTAAGGGCTTATTCATACGTGAAGCAGGTTCTCTTGTCACAGGGCTCAACGCTTCTAAAATATTATCGGTTGTTGAATACTAGAAGTCAATAATATTTTCAAGAAAACTACTTTGATCGTGATCTCTTGTAATTATTCTGAAACACATAGAATAATTTACTTACATCCTAAATGGCGAGGAGATGGGTTATGTGTTCTCATTTTCATTACAAAGTTCTCTCTTGAAAGCAAAATGTCTTATGATACTTGCTAACAAATACTCCCAAGATAACCTCCTTTGAGGGATCTCAAATTAACTCATAAGTCTTGAGACTTCTCACAGTTAATAGGACTATACACTTTAGATCTTAGAATGTTGCTTCGTCAGGGTTGATTTCTTTCCATCGGATGAAATCACGAAAACACAATAAAGAAAAACAAACATGTCGCATATGAAAGCCTTGCCTTCTTTTGAAAACAAAAAAGCTTGATGCTGGCGAGTCACATTTTGAAAATCAAAGTTTGGTGTCCTCAATTCGCCATTTTTTGTTTATTAGTTAAAAGTGGCCAACGAGGATCAGATCTGGTGGATTCTCTGACTCAACGATTTACTCTTTTCGATTGTTTATAAAGATGCCCATGAGCATCAAGCTTTATTATTTTCAACAAGAAATTATGATTATGAAAAAGGGGAAAGGCTGTGTACCGATTGATTATGATATGCATTACAATGGCGTGAACTAACGTAGCGCATTTGAAGATTCAGGTAAGGGGTTTGTTATATAAAGGAATAGATGGAGCACCCTAAATATATATAGTTATCTACAACATATATGAATATGTTTGATATGTTTGTGTGTTTTAATTGCTATTTCTATGATTGGAAAGTTTCTCCTTTGGATTTTAAGAGCGGTAGATTATGTGGGATCCTATGTTTTGTTATTATTGTGCTCGCAAAGATCATTGGATCTTACGCATACATATCCTTAATGGGAATCGAGCATTTTAGCTCGGATCTAAAGGGATCTATGGTTTGTTTGGTTTGAGGAGAAAATTTGCTCGGCAAGGATGAGACCTTGTGCCTATATATTCTCAAAAGGATGTTGAAAGTGCAAGTGTCCAGTTCCCACTTATGCTAGTGGAAGCAACGGGATGTTAGTAAGAGACACAGACAAATGTCATCTTAATGAAAAATGTATCTAATCTATTTCATCACATACATTTTTGAAAAGGTTGATTGATTGAATCTTTCATCGTAAGTTATAGGTGTTTTGCTTGAGTGTACAAGCGTTACCACTTACGAGTTAAGAAAGATGTTTGACAAAGATGATTGAATCTTTTAATTGTAAGCATTGGGTGTTTTGCTTGAGTGTGGCGTTACCACTTACGATTAAGAGATGTTTTTGTTTGAAAAGAGTTTGAAAAGTTTTGATTGTATGTGATGTGATAGATGAGATACTTCTTCCATAGAGATGATAGATGTCTAAATCTCGAGGAGAAATTGATTGGATTAGGGGATGCTTTTGAAGCCCGTGGGTCCTTGTATTGTAAGCCCAAGGAGGTTCGAGGGTCATCGGTCATCGAGGGTCCTTGTAGGCTCGAGAGGAAGCTATAGGGTATGGCTGGCTTTGGCTTTAAGAGGATTTCAGGAAACCATCCTCTTAGGATTAAGACAATTTCACAGGAAATTATACTCTTTGGTTTCTATCCTAGGGTGATTCTTTGTATTGGAAGCCCAATAGGAGGCATTAGAGATTTCTGGTCTCTTTCTTGTTTGATGCCCAGAAGGCTAAACTCAATGAGGAGTTCTTTTGAGCGAAGCCAAGAGGTGACTCGGCGAGGGAGTGTTGTCTTATATGAAGCCTAGCGGAGGCTAAACTCGGTGAATGAGTTTTCTTATATGAAGCCTAAGAGGAGGCTGAACTCGAGATGAAATGAGTTACCTTGTACAAAGCCAAGAGGAGGCTAAACTTCGGATGAATGAGTTTTCTTATATGAAACCTAGAGGCTGAACTCAGGATAAGTTACCTTGTACAAAGCCCATGAGGAGGCTAGTACTATGGGAGCCTATGGTTAGACTAGTTATGTTATAATCAAGCATTATATAAACAAGTGTGTGTGTGTGATATGTATTCACGAGGAATTTATGAAGAAATATAAACACATGCATGATGTTTATTTACAAGTTATGAAGGAAATATAAACAGATGCGTGATGTTTATTTACAAGAGTTTATGAAGGAAATATAACAGATGCGTGTTGTTTATTTACAAGAGTTTATGAAGGAAATATAAACAAGTGTATGTGGCGACGTTTAAAAGCAGCGTAACGATTATTTACAAGTTTGAATTGTGTACAAGGAAGTAAGTATGTACACGAGCGTGTATTTATGTCGAAGTTGTGGATGTACATAGGAGGGTTGAGACTTACACCATAAAGGCCCATTGGTTTAAAAGCAGTTTCACAGGAATAATGCTCCTTTTAATACCAATGGTATTCGATCTATATACAACGTGAGAAACAAGCGAGCAGTTTATACATTTGAGTATTTACAAAAGTATCGTATTATGTACGGTAAAATTGGTATGTATATGAAAAATTTGATATGTACAAAGAAATATGTATGTACATAAAAATTTTGGGACTTACCGTAAGGAGGCCTGATCGATTAAGAAATTCGAGAGAAAAGCGAGTTTGGTTTTCAAATCCAATCGGATCGATCATGGAAAAAGATGTAAGTTTTGATGAAAGGTTTTGAAAATGATCTTGAAAGTGTTTTGAAAGATGAAGTTTACTTACAAAGTTCGAAAAAATCGGGCCGAAGTGTGAAAAAATCACCTTTGAAAGTGCTTTGAAAAGTACTCAAGCGTATCGTTTTATTTCGATAAAATATAATCGGATGAAAGTTTTCGAAATTTTGACACTATCCTAAAATAGATATGTTAATTGACAAGTGTACAAAATCACCTCAAAATGAGGAGTTTTGATTGGGTTTGAAAAGTCAAAGTTTGCAAAAAATATGAAAAAAATTACAAAGTTTGGCAAAAATGGTCCCAAGGCTACCGAACAGGGACCATTAGGCAAGGCGTGTAAAGTGACTTAAGAGTGGTGGCAACATGCTGGGTAACAATACATCCGTGTATTGAAATCAAACCATGTAATTATATTATAAAGCTGATTTTGAATTTGAAAAAGCAGCGTGTTCTTCTTCTTCCTCCAATCTTTAATCAGCCATGGAATCCTTATTTCTTGATGAAATTGAATGATGTAAACATCAAACTTGATCGTTTTAAATCCAGGAACATGATGATGTCATTTAATTCCATTTATTTTAAGCTTAACATGATTAAATTTCATACGAACAAAGACCTAGTTCTACGAAAATTCTAATTGAAATCGTGTATGGTGAATGAATTAATCAATTGATTGAGGGTTATTGATCAGTGATGGTGCAGAAACAAAACGGCCAAGAGCTTTTTGGAATGGAAGCAAGAAATCAAGGAGTTTGAAGTTCGTGTTCTTACCTCTTGAAGCTGAGATCGAAGTTGTTAATGGAGTGTTTCCAGAACTATTTTGATGACTCCTATAGCACCAACGGACTTCAAGGATTGTGTGAGGATGGTCTGCTCACTCTGAATTGGCCTGGATCATTCCAACCAAGTCCACCTGCATAAGCTTCAAAGTGAAACTTGAATTCGATGTTAGAGGTGTTATAGGTTGAAGTTAATGGTGCATCATCCATATGGGTATGTTGATGATGTTTGAGTGAAAAAATCACAACTTGCTTGAGCGTGATCAAATTCGATGTTATGGCGGTTTGGCAAGTTTGGAATTTTGAAATGCAACTTTGAGTTTTAGTGATTCTTGTGTTGATTTTAAGTTACAAACCAATTACATATGATGTTTATGACATGTTAGTGTCATACCCCAAAATTTGCCCTCCATCTTCTCAAGACATTTCATACACATATACTCAAGTTCCTCGAGGTTGATCGGACCAACCCTCTCTAGACAATCAACCCAAACTAGGGTTTGGTATTTCTCAGATCAAGATGGACTTCAACATCTCAATGGTCTTCATGCCTCCTCATATGCTTCAAAGATTCTCCATGTCAAGTTTCAAGCCTCCAAGTCAAGTTTCCTCGAACAATTTCGGATGTTTGAAAATCAGTTGTATTGGACAAAAGTCAACTGTGGTCAACATCTGTCAAACTTCATAATTTTTGGTCAACATCCTCATTTGGAATTCACATTCATCATTTGATCAAGGGTTGATCATGATTCATCAAGAAAACTCAAGATTTGCCCAAAGTAAAACTTTCTAAATTAGGGTTTCTTAGTGAAAAGTCAACCAAACTTTGGTGAGCATAACTTCTTCATACTTTCTCAGAAATTTTTCCACCACCTCTTGTTTTGAAGGAAATTCAATTCTCTACAATTTCATGTCTCACAAGAATGTTCAAAAATGCTTCATTTGGAAAGTATGGATCAAAACATTACTGTCCTTTTCAAAGTCAACAAAAGTCAACATTTTGTTTTGAAGATATATTGAGCATGGAAACTCAATTGAGATGAAACCAAATAGGTTGGTTAGAGGACTCTTAGAGCTTTCCAAAATTCCAAGAACACTCAAAATGTGGAAAATTGAGCAAGATACACCATTTACAAGTTGGGCAATTTTGAAGAAGTGCACAAGAGATACTTCTAAAATCGAAATTTTGCAAATGGGCTTACTTTTCTTCATCCAAACTTGTTCCTTATACAATTAGGAATATCCAAGCCCAATGCCACGAATTTTTATTTTATTTTCTATTTAATTTGTATTTTATTCATTTAAATACAAATTAAATTCAAAAATAAAGTATAAAATCAAAATTAATTGCAAATTTGATTTTCTCTCTTCCTTGAGATCCAACAACCCAATAAAGCCACAAATTTCGAAATTTGATTGGATATGGCAAGAATTGATTGAAATTGATCAAAAAGAAAATTTGATTTGGTACAAAATCAAATATATTTTGCATTGATTGATGATTGATTCTTCCTCAAATCGACTCAATTCCATCTACTATATATATACAATACATGCCACAATTAGGGTAGAAAAATTGGTGGAGAAACCCTATTCAAACTCAAAAAAGCGGTGCTATACAAGCTACTAGCACAGATTCTAGCTCGATTCAATTGATTCCAAGCCTTCCATTGCATTCCTTGAGGTCTTTAGAATCGATCCGGACCTTCCAACTCTCAAAAGCATCAAGAATTGAGAAATCACGATTTGGTTTGTTCTTACTTTTTCAAAATCGATTCATTTATCATGCATTATTAATGTGTTTTGATGATTGTTTTGTATTTAGAACAAAGTTTACAAGCTATACGGACAATCGTTTGAGTTTCCATGGCACAATTGAAATATGCCATTGTTAAGGTTTTCTGAACCGAATTAGGGTTTCCTTAAATCGGTTAAATTGGACCAAAAGACCATTACCATTGCGTTTAGAATGTGATTTCCAATCGATTCATGTACTCACAACTAATTTATATTATGTGTATGAGATTTTGAGAATTGCAGGGACTATAGCGTCGCCTGGGAATATAAAATTCCTAGAATTCAAATGAGAACGATGAAGTTCTTGGCGCGTGATTTTGGGCAATCATGGAGTGACACCCGTTTACAATTCATTCGTTCCGGATTTCAAACACGTGTGCGCGTTGGTTCAAATGGTCAAGGCATGGGGTTGTGAAGCTAAGGTCTCCAGTTCGATCCCTGGCAAGACCAAACATTTTTCCTCCTTTTTGCAAAACTTCTTATTTTCTTATTTTCCATTTAATATTTTCATACATTTTAATTTCTTTTCATAATTTTTTATCATGCATTAAAAAACACCAAAAAAATATTTTTCTTTTTGCATTATTTTCAGAAAATATTTATTTAATTTAGAAAATTAAAAAATATTATTTTGCATGCATATTTAATTTTATTGTTAATTTATCATTTAAATCACATTTAATTGATTTTTAATTATTAATTTAACTCCAAAAAATCCCAAAAAATTATTTTAGCATATTAATGTGGTTTCTTGCATGAAATATTTTTCTCATTAAAAAATTATTATTTTTGCTAACATTTTCCTCTTATTCGATTTCCTCGTATTTTCCGATTTCTCATCTTTTCACAGGTTATCCCGTTTCAGACAATTTCTTTTTACCGTTTTCTTTTTACCAATAATGTAATTGCTCATGGGATGTAATAGTTTAATTAGGGTTTTTATTTTCCGCATTTTAAATTATGTATCTGCCCCAAAGCCATGTAATAGCGTGGGTTATCTTTCGCGCTTTACATTCCGCATTTAATTTCCGCACCCTATAAACTGCTAGTAATTAGGCGTGTATGGCAAGATAAAAATTGAACATAGCTCACTCATAATTTCCAGGATAACATATCTGAATCAACACACTCTTTTCATACATCCTTAATTCTCTCTCGTTGCCTTACAATTCAAATGGTCAAGTCCTCGAGCGTAGAGGTATTCTAGCACCGTTGCCTTCAAAACAAATCATCATAGTCCCTTGACACAAGATCATAGACCCACGATGTCGCCTCCGAATACATGATCTTGACCCTCGATTGTCGCCTACAAAAATGATGATAGTCCCTTGAATGTGCTAGGATACTTCCAAGTTGCTTTCTATGACCATCCGATGTCCCTGGATGTCCGCTTACATCCAATGAATAGAGTTACCTACCAACTAATGGTATGGATAGCTATTCTAAAGGAGCGTAGAATGATACAACGACCAATTCGAGTAGGTAATAAGACTTTTAGTTGCTTGCTCTATCAAAATACTTTTCACACCTCACACTTTTTTCAAAGTTCAAACTCTTTTCAAAACGAAACATTTCCAAACACTTTGTATACATTCCTACATGAATCATTACAAAGTCAAAGCGAAATGCCTTTTCAAAACATTTTCAAACACGAAAGCACATTTTTAAAGTGATCTAAGAGCAACTAAGAGCCGTAGATAACTACGGATGAAAGGGTGCTAATACCTTCCCTTTTCATAACCTTCTCCCTTACTCGAGAATCTAACGAAGGTCTTTTGTACTTTTACCTTCCTTAATTGGATAAAAGAAAGTCGGTGGCGACTCTTGCTATCCGCATTTGCGATACAAAACCTACAAAGTCAGTTCACCGTGTTAGGCGGCGACTCTGTGAGGAGCACCTAAAGAGAGATGCCTTAGGGATTTTAGATCACCTTTATTGCTTTTGTTTGCCTTTATCTTTAAGGGTTGCTTGGGTATTATATTGTTGGGGATCCTACACCGGATCCGGGTTTCCTTTTGGTAAGTAGCAATAAATTGTCGCGACCGTTAGGCGTATGTCAGCGGTCAACATGATGGCTACGTTAGTGTGACACTTTGGATGTCACGATACTCTTCATTTCCAAGTTGAGGATAATATTTGGCTTCGTGGTGTCATCAAGCACTAACTAAACTTTTAGAATCTTAATTGACCCATCTTGGCCATTAGAAGGTAGTGAGATGGCCGACTTTAGTCTGAGACTAAGGTTGGTTGATACTCGATGCTACGCTCATTAAGATCGGACTTTTGGTATATTTTCGATCGACCACTTGGTAGTCGTATTGAAATAAGCGCCTACGAGAAAGATCAATGATATGAGATTCCTAGAACCCGGTTACTATTATAGGACAGGATGAACCAACTCAAACTTTTGGTGGGGTAATCACCTATACCTCATGCAAGCCTTAAACCTAGGCTCATTGTGTGAATTGTTTGTGTGTGCTAAACATGACATCATGACATCATCGCATTGCATATCATTTCTAACTATTTCAAGGACCTAGGGATTTATCTTTGCTCTGTTTTGTAGGGATTATGGCTTCTAGAAAGACTATCCGAATCAACTTCATGGGTATACCTTCTCAGCTCAAGGAATCGGTTTCAGAAATTCCTGACCATGGTCAGTTCATCAAAAGACATGGTCATTTGCTTGACTTGGTTATCTCCGGTTTTGAAGAAGATATGATGCATGTCTTATTCCAGTTCTTTGATCCGAAACACCATTGCTTTACATTCCCAGTTATCGGTTGGTTCCTACCTTGGAAGAGTTCTCTAAACTACTTGGGGTACCTATTCTTGACCAAATGCCATTCACGGTTTGGAAAAGGTTCCTAAATGCGACATTGCATCGACCTTACATCTTAAAGCTCGGACATTGAAGCCAATTGGGAAACAGAAGTGGAGTTAAGGGTTTACTTTCAAGTTCTTAATTAAGAAGCCGGAATTCCTCAAAGTTATGAGTTTCCATGCATTCGAAGACATTGTGGCCCTACTAATCTATGGTTTGGTTCTATTCCCAAACTCGGATCAATTCATAGATGTCAACGCCATCAAGTTGTTTCTTACCCGCAATCCTGTGCCTACTTTACTTGGAGACATTCTACATTCTCTCCACACTCGTACTACTAAAAGACAAGGAACTCTCATGTGTTGTATACCGTTACTTTCAGTGGTTTATTTAGCACCTTCCTCCATCAGTTTTGAAGAATGAACAAAGGTTAAGATGGTCTCAAAGGTTAATGTCACTCTCTCATTCAGATATCCTTTGGAGTCTTTTCTCTCAAAAGGACTTCATATTCATTGAGCGTTGTGGAGAATTCCCTAATGTACCACTACTTGGTATAAGGGGAGGTATTACTTACAACCCTTCTCTAGCTTTACGTTAGTTTGGTTTTGCAGAAGATGGCCCGCATGATATGCTTCTCGATATTGTGTTTGACTACAACCACGATCTCGAATTAAGCGAAGGTTCATACACTTGGGGCATGGTAAGAAGGCGATACCAAGACTTTGGGGCACAAAATTCCATTCCTTGGGAACCTTACCTCAAATGGAGTGCGAGCTCGAGCTCAAAACCTCATGATGCCATTCGCTTTGTTTACGGTAATTATGGAACTGTTGCTATAGGTGGCGAATCCTATACCATTCTCCATCGACATGCCTCTGATTTGAAGACTTGAAGAGATCTTGGATTCAACAAAGAAGAGGATACCTTTGAAGCTCAGTGTTACGCAAGCGAGAAGAAGGTACTAGAGTTGACAAAGCTACTTCACGAGGAGCCGAACATCAACGCCTACCTCGACACCAAAAGGAAGCGCCCGTGGGAGACTTAGAGCTTTAGTATTTATATGTTTTTCTTTTATTGTTTTGAACTGTCTTTTGTACTTAAAAAGAAAAAGAATAATAAAAAGAGTACTAATAAATGTTTGTTCATTGCTTGTTTAACAAATTTAAATCTCTAAGGTCCTTGAAAACATTGCATTGCATTCGCATAAACATAGCATAGCATAACATTGCATCACAGGTAAATTGAAGATTGGTTTTCTCATTTTCTCGCTATTTATTTTTGCAGAAATGGCTCTTGAACAGTCCGTCAAAGATCTCCAAGCTCAGAATGCTCAGTTTCAGGAGATGTTCACTAGCTTGGTCCAAGGCCAAGAAGATCTGAAGAAGCTCATCAACAGAAAGAAGAAGGTTGTTGGTCTTCTCAACATGGGCAGACGCTACAAAGGTGGACCTAAGAGGGTCAGTCGGATAGAGCTCTCTGAAGTAAGTGTCAAGAATGAGGGGAGTGACAAGGGAAATGAAGATGGCCAGCCTGAAAAAGAGAGAGAGGATCAGTATGATAATGACCAGTATTCTGATGAAGATGATAAGTACAAGCAACTTGAAGACCGTCTGAATGCTGTGGAAAACCTGAAGATGTCCGGGCTGAATTTTGATGATCTGAGCCTCGTCCCTGGTGTGGTGATTCCCCCCAAATTCAAAGTTCCTACTTTTTCCAAGTATGATGGCATTTCTTGTCTGAAGCTGCATTTGAAGTCCTATGTTCGGAAAATCAACCCCTGTGATGACGAGAAGTTGTGGATGCATTATTTTCAAGAGAGTTTATCAGGAACTCATTTGGATTGGTATTATCAGCTAGAGAATGACCGTATCCGTACTTGGAGTGACTTAGCAGATGCTTTCTACAGACAGTATGAGTACAATGCTGAATTGACACCCACTCGCATGCAACTACAAAGTATGTCTATGGGTCGTGATGAGAAGTTCAAGTATGCTCGAATGGAGAGATCTAGCGAATTCAACCACCCTTGTCCAATAGGGAGTTGGTTGATATGTTTATGGGGACAGCAGGCCCATTCTTCATCATCGATTGGAAAATCCTCGACTGATTCACCGGTGATATTGACGGGAGGCGCATCGACTGGTATCAAAGTGGGAAGATCCATGTAGAGTCATCTTCAATCTTTGCGAAGAGATCTTTTGGTGGTAAGAAAGAGACTAATGATGTGTATGGTGGAAAATCCGAGGCCAAGACCGATCGTGCTCAATCTGTAGGAGGTCGTGATCTCAATCCTGCATCGGCACAACCTCAGCGAGACAACATGCGTAGCGAGCCGCGCGAGGCGGTTCTGAAGATCAACATGCCTTTGTCATGAAGCCTTGCAACACATGTTGAAAGCGGTACGATAACCTTGAGGATCCTCCTCAAAACATCAACACTTCCTCTCGAGATACAATCCTAATGTTAAGTGTGCTTACCACTCCAGACGGACACGACAAGCTGTTGGGCTCGAAGAACAAGATTCAAGACATGATTGAAGCTAAGATTGAGTTTGACCCTCTTGTTGAGACTCGAATGTGATCTCGCCTATGCTAACCATGACAAGGATTCCAATCTTTGTTGGAAAAGATACTTATGTTTTCAACATAGATGACTGACCATTCCTCTTATGGTATTGAAGAATTTGCTACAAGCGGTGTCAACCGGGATGCCCGGAGAATTGTCGTTGGTGCCCATCGCACTGATGGTTGTGCTTAGTTAAGAGGCGTGTTCGATGCATGATGGATAACAGTGAGATACTATTTCTAAAACCACATCTGAAGTGTGAAGATATGTCTAAGCGAAGATCGAAGATGTGAGCGAAACCCACCTCATGTGGGATACCTTGAGGCACCCAGTAGAAAGTATGATTACATGGTGAAGTACCTTTGTTCACGAGCTACGAGATTCCTATTGAAGATGTTAAAGTAACGGATGGGGTGACGATTTCCCGAAGACTATGTTGATGTTAACACTATAAGTTTCCTCTGCGGATCCTGTGCCTGAGTGGCACCTCTTATCATTACTTCTCCAAGACCGATGCCATATTCCTCGACAAGGCTATCCCTTGGAATTATGGGTGATGTTTACTATCATGGCGTCAAACAAGACCCGACCATTGAAGATCTTACAATTGAAGCTACCATTCACGACATTAACAATATCAGGATCAAGTAAGGTGACGAGCAGGAAGGTATTCTCTCAGATATCCCTCCTCCAAAAGACACTGCGACTCCGGCTCGCATTCCAGCTATTCAATTCGCTCCCTAAGCTAGAAAGAACATTGACTCATCACCTTTCGGAGAAGTACCAAAGGTTCAAGACACCTCCAAACAAGAAATGGAGGAAATTCTGAAGATTATCAAGAAGAGTGACTACAATGTTGTGGAACAGTTGGGACAGACTCCATCCAAGATCTCCATGCTTGCTCTGCTCTTGTGCTCTGAGGCTCATGCTAATGCCTTGGTGAAGTTTCTGAAGAATGCTCACGTATCGCAAGACACAACTACTGACCAGTTTGAAGTTTGTGTTGCTAGCCTGGCTGCCAACAACGACCTAGGCTTCTCTGATGCTAATCTAACTCCTGTCGAAAGGAAACATAACAAAGCCTTGCACATCTCTGTTGAATGCAAGGGTACTACCTTATCTCATGTCTTGGTGGATACCGTTACGCGAATATCCTACCAAAGGCGCTTTTGATCGACTTGATATCGAAGGGTTGGTTCTAAGACCGGTGATATAATTGTGAGAGCTTTGATGGTTCTAGCGAGCATGCTTGGAGGCTCATTACACTGTTAAAGTCGGTTCCCGGACTTTTGATCCTACTTTCTTTGTCATGGACATCCGTCCGACTTACTCTTACCTACTTGGGCCTTGGATACATGGGGCGGCGTTACCTCTACCTTGCATCAGTTGAAGTACCGGTGAAAGGGAAGGTTGTCACGGTATGTGGTGAAGAAGAATATGGTCGGTCATCTACGGTCATTCCGATACCTCGAGTGGAGGGTGCCGAGACTCCTGTCAAGCTTTTGAAACGATTCCCAAAGTCATGCTGTTGACTCTGTCACTCCTCGAAGTTACAAGTTCCGCCTAGGATGGCCTCATTGAAAGATGCTCAAGCTGCTTTGTTGAAGGGTAGTACTATTTGGGGCGGCTCACAGTCTTCCTTCACAAAGGCTGGTTTAGGCTTCACCATCAAGGTCAGAAGATGATCGCCGTGAGCGTGCCGAACTTCCTTTCCGCATCGGCCAAAGTGGAATCCATGCTATAGAAGCGCGACAGCGATCTCGACATCCGGCAAGTGGATCTTCCTCGGACGAGGGCTCGGCAATTGGAAGGCGAAGGCGTCATACCAATCTCCTTTAGTCGGGAGTAATTGCTCTTGTTTTGTTTTGCTTTTCGTATTTCTTTATGTTTTGAACAATAAACTTTGAAAGCCTAGTGCCTTGCGGGCATCATGGCTCGTTTGTGAGGTTATTATCATCATTTGCATATTTTCATTCAATAAAATCGTTGGACTTTTGCATTCATTTTTTGCTTTCTTTTACTTTATCACCCCTTCAAAAGCTATGTGTTTCTTACACACCACGTGATACTGCTGCGAATCACTCGAATCTCATTGAAAGACTATGCTATTGCTAAATATGACCCGATAATCCGATCTACCAAGCGAGAAGTGAGGAAGATTGTGAAGTGCGGAGAACTTGTCGATTGCTACAAGAGAAGATCGAATTATACAGACCACGAAGAGCAAGTTGAGGTTGTGAATTTGGAGTGCGATGAAGACGAGAAAAGAGATCAAGATAGGCGGGTCTTGAGAGCGGTGTTAAAGAAAGATTGGTTCGGATGCTACGAGACTATATTGAGGTTTTGCTTGGTCGATACGAAGACATGCGGGTTTAGACATTGATATTGTGGTACACGTTGCCGACAAAAGAAGGTTTTCTCCCAGTGAAACAGAAGGTTCGTCGTATGCGTCCTGAGATGTCAGAGAAAATCAAAGCCGAAGTTATGAAATAGTTTAACGTCGGTTTCTTAGCTGTTACTTCCTATCCACAATGGGTTGCGAATGTGGTACCGTGCCAAAGGATGGTAAAGAAATGCGAATGTGTGGATTACAAGGATCGAACAAAGCGAGTCCGATAGACGATTTTCCCCTTCCTTATATTGATGTTCTGGTTGACAACACTGCTCAACATAAGGTTTTCTCCTTCATGGATGGCTTCTCCGGTTACAATCAGATCAAAATGGCTCCTGAAGACATGGAGAAGACTACTTTTGTAACACAGTGGGGCACTTTCTGCTACAAGGTTATGCCGTTCGGTTGAAAACGCGGCGCCACTTATCGGCGTGCTATGGTGACATTATTTCATGACATGATTCATCACGAGATAGAGGTCTCGTCGGCGACATGATAGCTCGATCACGGTGAAGAAGAACATCTTGATCATTTGCGGTTGTTTGATAGATTGAAGAAGAGACTAAGACTTAATCCCAAAGTGCACCTTTGGAGTCGGATCCGGTAAACTCCTAGGGTTTGTTGTCGATGGTAAAAATTGAGGTTGACCCGCCAAGGTTAAAGCTATTCAATGATGAGAGCTTGGGCGATTGAACTTTGCCGGATTGCGCTACTTGTGAGCCAATCTTTAAGTTGCAAAGAATGGAGGCGATTGCCGATCGCGCGACATCCTCCTATCCACGATGCCGCCGCCGAAGGAAGACCTCTTATCATGTACTTGCGGTGTTAGAGAACTCAATGGGGTGTGTGTTGGGGCAACATGGCAGTGCAGTCGAAAAAGCAGGCAATATACTACCTTAGCAAAAGTTTACCGATGTGAAACAAGATACTCACGACTCGAGAAAACTGCAGCTTTAACTTGGCTGCTTCGCCGACTAAGGCAGTATATGTTGACTCACACTACTTTGTTGATTTCCAAGATGGATCCGATAAAATACATATTTGAGAAACCAGCTCTCTCGGAAGAATAGCAAGATGGCAGATGATCTTGACCGAGTATGACATCCGTACACTTCTCGAAGCGATCAAAGGGTGTAGTGGCGATCATTTGGCTCATCAAGCCGTAGATGACTATCGATCTATGCGATTCAATTTCAGACGAAGATGTTTTACTAGTTACAGATTCGAAGAACGAGGCCGAGCGAAGGACACGAACAAGGATCCCGATGGACCATGGTTTTGATGGAGCCTCAACGCACTTGGCAATGGCATTGGCGCCATCATTACATCCCCTACAGACGGACACCTCTCACACGCTTGATTATGTTTCAATTGCACTAACAACATGGCGAATCTGGCGTGCATCATGGGTATCAAAGCTGCTATTGACTTAAGAATCAAGTTCTTGCAAGTGTATGGAGACTCAGCTTTAGTGATCAGTCAGATTAAGGGCGAGTGGGATACGAGGCATCCAAATCTCATTCCGTATCGAGAGCATGTTCTGAGTTTGATCTCCTACTTCGAAGAGATTACTTTCAATCACATTCCACGAGAAGAGAACCAGTTGGCAGACCCATTGGCTACTATGTCGTCTATGTTCCATGTCAGATAGGACAACGAGGCTCCCCAGATCATCATTGAGAGGTTTGAAGAACCAGCGTATTGTTATGAGCTTGATACAGAAGAGAAACCTTGGTACTATAACGTGAAGAGGTATCTTGAGACCGGGAATATCCATGAGGGCATCATCAACGATAAGAAGTTTTGAGAAGGTTTGCATCAAATTCTTCCTCGCGACATCTTATACAAAGCGCAATCACGATTTGTGCTTACTTATTGTGTGACCGGAAAGCAGTGAGCGTAACATGGAAGAGTTACGAAGGCGCATTTGGTACCCACTCCGGTGGACATACGATGGCTAAGAAGATTTTGAGAACGGTTACTATTGGTCCACCATGGGCGATTGTCACCGCTTCGCTCGATCTTGTCACAAATGCGGTTATGCGAGACAAAGTGCGTACCTCCGATACCTACGAATGTTCTATGACTCCTTGGCCTTTTGCAATGTGGGGCATTGACATGATCGGAGAAATCAAGCCCACGACTTCCAGGACATCGTTTCATCCTTATGGCAATTGACTATTTTACCAAGTGGGTAGAAGCGACCTCGTTTGCATACATTACCAAGAATGTTGTGGCTCGATTCATCAAACATAATCTTATCTGTCGATGTGGCACTCCTGAAAGGATTATCACGAATAACGGCTCCAATCTCAACAATAAGATGATCACCAAACTGCGCATGCGGTTCAAGATCAAGCATCACAACTCTTCTCCTTATCGGCCTAAGATGAATTGCGATGGAAGCCGCCAACAAGAACATTAAGAAGATTATCTGAGAAATAGCGGTGACTTACAAAGATTGGCATGAGATGTTACCATTCGCTCTTCATGGTTATCGCACTACAATACGAACATCAACAGGGGCAACCCCCTTCTCTCTTGTATACGGTATGGAAGTAGTTCTACCCATTGAGGCTCAGATACCCTCAACCAGAGTCCTCCAAGACGCAGAGTTAGGCGAAGATGATTGGATCCAGACTCACCTTGACTAGATTAACTTAATTGATGAGAAACGACTTGCGTCCATCTGCCATGGACAGATCTATCAGAAGCGAATGATCAGAGCATTTAACAAGAAGGTCAAGCACCGAGTCTACCAAGTCGGTGATCTAGTAGTCAAGCGCATCATTCTTCCACAAGGTGATCCCAGGGGCAAATGGACTCCCACCTACGAGGGACCGTTTGTAGTCAAGACAGTATTTTCTGGCGGAGCTATGATACTTAGTGTTGCACCCCAAAATTCGTCCTCTTTATTTTGTTAATAAATAATTGGCTAACACTTAATTAATAGGTGCATCGCATACATATCATTCATGCATTGATCACGGGTTCGAGATTTTCTAAATCGTATGAATCTGTACAATTCTGAAGAAAAGGCTTAGTTCTGGATATTTGAGGTTACATCAATTCGGCGTCATTTCAATACATGAAGTGTCGAAGCTTCTAATTATTATCTCGCGAGTTGAGGTTTTGGAGTTCCGATCGTCTGTCAGGTGAATGTTGATTACAATTTCAAGCTACAGTGTGTTGTGGTCGGATATCTGAACCTGAACGGATTCTATGGCCTTCCGTGAGTTGTGAAGCATTGGTATTTGGCTTATCGATCTACGCGATTTATCAGAAAATCAAGAACAAACAGACAAAATGATATTTGAGCGCGTGTATCAGAAAGTCAACAAAAGTCAAAGTTTGACCGAGTGAGATTTCTGGTCAAAATCGTGGTCAAAAGTCGACATTCAAGAAAATGCAGTCATTTGTTGAGAAAAGTCGGAAGAATCGGGTAAAAATGAGGTTTCTTGCATTTTAAGTAATCTTGGACTTAGAAAAATTTTCTAAGTTTAAGGTACTTTGTGTTCACGGAGGCATGTTGCCACATCCGTATCTTGCCCGTCTATGGTTAGAAGTCTGTGAATTGATAGTCGTTGGAAAGAGCGCATTTCGTACTCCGACTTTGTCACTGTGAAGATTTTTCCAGAAATGCCGGATTTTGAGTTATACGGCGCCGAAATTTGAAGTTCATAACTTTTGAAGTTTTACACTTAGTAAAATTTTGAGTGTTTTTAATGTGTTCAAGTACTTGACTTCGGAGGCAATTTCCACGTGTTTCGAGGCGTCGATTCGAATTAAGTTCAACATCAAAGTTGTTCATTTAATGGCAATCTACAACTTTGCTGAAGAAATCGAATCCATTCGGAAGCAGATAAAAATTACGGACTCGGAAGTTCGGTTTATCATTCCTCAAATCTCAACACCTTAGAAAATTTTGAAGTGTTTGTTTCTATGCTTTTCTTGTGACTTTAGGGTCGATTTTATCATAGTTCATGGCTACGAATCGAAAATGCTCAATGAAGAATTGTTCATTTCACGGCAATCTGAAACTTTCTTGAAGAAGTCAAATTCATTCGGGACTCGGATCGGAAGTTATAAAGCTCGAAAATAAGAACTCATTATGTTTGTTAAATTCGAGTATTTTGGTGCACATGTTCGGGTTGTTTTCGTCAATGATTGATCGCATGAAGAAATTCGAACACGAAAGTTTGAGTTAATTCCATCTACAAGTTCCGTTTAGAAACTTTTCCGTTTGGACGTCAATTTGGAAGATACGGGCGCCCATGATTGTAGTTTGAAGTTGTTAAAATGCAAGACAGCATGCATATTTTTGCCATGGTTGTGGACGCATTTCATCGAACAGTTGGTTTGCGCATGTTTGGAGCTGCTTTCTCGTCGATCCGATCGTCGCACGGAAAAACTCCGAACACAAAAGATGAAGTTCACCGTATCCTCTACAAGTTCCGTTTAGAAACTTTTGCGTTTCGGACGTCGGAGCTGGGAGATACGAAATTCCGTAAATGATAACTTGAAGTTGGAAAATTGCCGCATGTCATGTACAAAACTTGCCCAGCCAGGCCAGGCATTTCGTCGAGCAGTCATGCGTCAAACTTCAAACACTTTTTATTCGATGATTAAAGCTTCGTTCGGATTTGTGTCGAACTATAAAGTTGTTGTATCACAGGCGGACTTTCCAATGGTGTCGAATTCACGTCATTCGGGCGCGTGTCGGGAAAGTTACAGATCCGTGAAGTGGTGTATATGGATTGAGTTTTAAGCTTGACACTTAGAAAAATTTCAAATACTCAAGTCGGTGTGTGTCGGCATGACTTCGAAGTTAATTACGGCGAGCTTGTGATCTTTTTCGTAGGGCACCCAACATCAAAGTTGTTACGCCAAGTGTGCTCTTGATCGGCTCTCGTTGTGTCGATCGGACTACTACACAAGATGGAAGCATCTAAAGTAGCTAGCGGAGAGTAAGCTTGCATGGAGTTTCTTGGAAATAAAATATTTCAACGCTCTTTTTTCAGATTAAGCGGCAGAGAGGATTTTCTTTTCTTTCTTCTTGTCACAAAAACAATACCACCATTTTCTTTCATTTTTGGAACCACCACCATTTTCTTTCACAAAAACTAACAACAACCATTTTTCCTTCTCATAACCATAACTTCCTCTAGCTTGAGAAAAATAGCGATAACAACTTCTTTTCTTTTCCTCGGGTGGTGCGCCATAACTCTGCTCTCACTTTTCTTTCGGGTGTGAGCGGAAAATAGATTCATCCACCATTCTTCTCACTATCTTCTTCCTCCCTCACTCCCTCCACCTATCTCCTTTCTTTCTCTTTTCACCATTGTAATTATCTTCTCACATTTTCAACCATCACGGCCATCACCACTCTCTTTTTCTCACTCACCATAAGCGCCATAGAACCATGCTTGGCGTGGCCGAATACACTGCTTTCATCACTCTTCATCTCTTTCCTTAACACCGCTCACCACTGCCATTTTCTTCTTTCATCATCACCATGATTATAATCCATCATCTTCTTCTTCACTTTTTCTCCCTCCCTCCGCCGTAACAGAATTTGCAACAACCACCTCCATAACGGCTTTCAACGGATTCGGTCCGACGCTCTCTTTCACACCACCACAGAAACAAAAAAGGCACAGACACACTCTTTCTTCATGGATCGGTCTTCATATTCCCTTTCGTTCTTCGTCCGGCTTTCTCTCGGTTCAAGCATCGTGTGAAATTGATATCGTTTCCATCTTCTACAAGACTCGAACACTCGCCATTTTTTCTCTGCAAGATTCATTGGACGACTGAGTTTATTTCTCGTAGCTATGATAGCACATCCCCATCCAGGTCGGAAAAACGTGTAGAGTTTTCTGAAGAACATCTCATCCATACAACTTTCAACAAGTCTAGTTTGGTGTCATGATGTTTTTGACGGTGACTTGAGGATAAATAGAAATGGATACTGGATCTGTAACTAGTGTGAAAACCGAGTCGAACAGTATCAAGAACGTCCAATTACGGCGAGAGTATTAAAATTTAAATAAAATCTGAAATAAAAAATAATAGTAATAGTATTGCTATTTGGATATAAAATATTGGACTCATTAAAAAAGGCTGTTAATTGGACAAAAAATACAAACTGGACTTAGTGTAGATCATTCAGACTGGACCTTAACTTCTACTATCTCCCGACATTTCGGGCCCAGGCACCATTAATAACATGATTTAGTTCATTTAGAATTTCTGTTTTACACCCCCTGTTTCCATGTACTTAATACTAACACCTAATCAATTTTGATTTCGATTTCGATTTAGCTTTCGTTTTCGATTATTTCGAATTATAAAAAAATACATAGAAAACATATTCTGACATTTTTAGATATTAGAATATTTTTGACATTTTTTATAATATTTTTGCATTTAATTTCAATTAACTCTAATTCATTTTTAAATAATACATTTAGATGTTTTTTTATATAATTGATTTAGGAATATAATGTCATTTCTTCTTTAGAAATTCTAGGATATGTTTATACCATCTAATTATAGTTGAAAATATACCTTATCTTAGTGTTGTAAGTAAAGTTTCGAATTTATTTTGATATTCCGATTTCATTATAAATAACCATTTTCTCGCGTTTTATGCTTTATTTAAAAGCCGCATTCTTTTTTCGATATTACATTTTGTATCACGATGCAGCGTGGCGTTATACCATTGATTGAGATTTATAAAATTCATTGATCTGATGTTACGCATATGTGTGTGTGTTCTGTATCCGTCTGTTTGGTTTTTACCATCTTTTGCAGGTTATCTGATGGATTTTGGATGTATAGAATCCACACCTGTTGCTCGTACACTTGTGTATGCCCCCTTTCTGTCTGTATTATCTGGATATTTTATGCAGGTTTATTGGATATACGTCGAGTGTGTATAGACACACCTTCTTGACCGTGCATCTACGCACATCCTATATCTGTATTATCTGGATATTTTATGCAGGTTTATTGAATATACGTCGAGTGTGTATAGACACACATTCTTGACCGTGCATCTACGCACATCCTTTATCTGTATTGTCTGGATTATAATCTTGTACAGGTGTATTTGCTTCAGATGTGTATGACACACATTCTGCTTTTTGTGCTTCCGCATACTTCTCACCGGATTTCTTATTGCATGCCAGTCGTACTTGAAGTATTCCGGAGTATTGCTTAGCTTGCGTGCTCTTCGGATTTAATATCCGTCGGGTATTTATTTTATTTTATTTATTGCATTCTCTTACAGCTTTCCTAGATATCATGAGAAGTAGGGCTTTACAGCTTTCTTTTTCCATGAGAAGTAGGAATAGAGATGCATGAAGGGGCTTCCGTAGTTGGAGCATGTTCAGGAACCCCTCTGGTTTATTTAAAGACCCGTTTTGGGCAATTCTAGTTTGCTAATTGTGTTTGGTTTGTTTAAAATCCTCCATCTGCATAGGGAGGTAATTCTCAGTAAGTGTTTACATTTGTGCTTGCATAGGTCAGAGTGGTTAGGACACCCGACGTGGTACCACTAAGCAAAGTCCCGCTTTTTATATTTCCTGTCATCGAGTCATTGATATATGGGCAAGCGGAAGGTAGGGTCGACCGCGAACCCCCACAGTTCTAGTCCGTGTCGCTCCGCTTTGAATCGTGTTGCTTTCTTTATCGAGTCAATAATAAAAGTGGCAAGGTTCCTATTCGACTCTCACGCTTTCACGGGTTCGCATTGCAGAACTCGCACCATTGCTCTTCAAGGGTGGATGTGTCGACTCCTGGTTGACTCACGGTATGCTCGTTACTGTCGAGGCTATGGGACTTCCTCCTTTTCCTGCGCTTGTGTGCCATTTGTTTGTTTGCATTGCATTGTTTGTGTGCTTATGTCAAAGCACTTGTTTGCTTCATCCCTTTTGTCGTCTTCGACTCTACTTTAGTTAGTGATTCGAGATGGACATAGACTTAGGTTGTAAACATTTTCCCTCTGTTTGTCATCTTGACTCCATTCTAGCGGTGATTCGAGATAGACATAGATCTAGGTGGTAAACCTTTGCATGTTCCTTTAGGATTCTCTCGACTCTACCTTAGTTAGTGATTCGAGTTAGACCTTAGGATGTAATCCATGCATGATGACATTAGGGATAGCATTAGATAGTTTCCCTTATTTGTTTTCTAGTTTCTTTTTGCATCCATGCATATAATATAACTAAAAATTGTTTTCTTTTTCCTTTTTGCAAATTAAAACACTTACTAATGGTTCAAACTCTTTTTCAAAGGTAAAAACAACCAACCAAATGCAAACTTTTTTTGCCTACGGGTTTTATTTATTGTGTTTAAAATTCTTTTTCATAAGTAAAAAACACATAACCCATCAAAACATGTGAGCCGAACTACGGCGCTCTGACTTTCCCATTGCACGTGGGAATACGTAGGCATCTTGTCACGGGGCTCGATCGAGCGAACTTTGTAAATACTTCCTTCTTTTCCCCGTGTTTTCTTTATTTTTCTTTTCTTTCACATGCATATTCTTTTAGCATACAGATATTATGATTAAGCAGTAAATAGATATAAACACACCCATTAGACAAAAAATAGAAGTGGATACCGTAGAGTACTACGGGCGCGTGGGGTGCTAATACCTTCCCTTCGCGTAATAGATTCCCTTACCCTATCTCTCGGTTGCAAGACCGTGCCTTATCCCTTTCAGGTTTTCGCGATGCGTTCACCTTTCTCCTTTTGCGAGATAAAAAACGTTCGATGGCGACTTCATTGATATAGTTATCGGATGATGTTCAGCCGGTTGTTTCACTTAGCACCATGGATGGTGAAGACTTCCACCACAGCAATGCGGACATAGTCAAAAATACTACGCATGAAAGAGACCCGCTAGGTCGGCGGACCTAGCAAAAATAAGGGCATCTGGCCGAACCAAAAGGGTTCGGGCAAATGTTGAGATAAATACAAAACATGTACACCGGCAAGTCGAAAACACGAAAAGCGGCGGGCAAAAAGGTATCGGTGGTGAAAACCGAAAGGCGGTCTAGGCAAAAGTTAGGGATTTAAGCATACGACTATGTCTCTTCGGATCACTTACTGGACTACTATCGACATTCAAGATTCAAATGGAAATCAATTCCTCACTTTCTACTAACGGCAAGGAGATGAGATAGTTGAAATATATGAGTACTAGCATAGTTGGAACTTAACGAGATTGTTTCGCATAGCTTTTACTTTTCTTGTATACAACGCTTGGCCATGCATACATTTCAAATAAATACAAGTTTCTTTCTCTTTACAATTTTCCATTGTTGTTTGCATAAAGTCCAACGTTTGCTTTGAATGATTATATGCATCTAACAATAAAATCTATTCACAAACATGCGAAAAGTGAACAAGCAAAAGTAATTACTACGAGGCTCCGGGGAATTGAGATGGACGAAAGTCACCAATGCATTACCCCGAGCATAATCCCCACAGATGTCACTCACAACAAACCTTCCCCGAGGGTATCGTTAGTCCCGGCGATAATTCCACTCAACTAAATCATGTTACATCGGTCTCAAGCGATGTGATCCATCCCGACCAAGGTATTTATCTCCACAAAATATCTCTCAACAATTCCCTTCTCTCCGGCGGTGTCCGGACTTGAAACTTGGTCGGATAGTGCACGGAGAAACCTACATCTTTTATTCCCGATCGGAGATTACAGACTCCAGATTCTTCCAACCCGGTCTCCCAGCAACCACCAAATACTCTCCAGCAGGACTTGCACACAAAATCCCCGGCAGAGTACCTCCAAGATTCTCCCCAACAGGGTCTACACACAAGGTCCTCGACAGCGTAACTCTACCACCCTCAACAATATCTAGGCTCAAGACGTGGTCAGATAGTGCACCGGAGGAATCAAAGTTTTCTTTCTTCTCGGGGTCTCCATCCCCAAACAGAAGTCAGAAATCTCCAAGCAGAACATCCGCATCTTCTTCAAGATGGATATGTTTTGAAATACCACAACATCTACCATTCATACATTTCTCATGAAGTCACAATTCGTGCATATATCATTTATACACATCGTCATGCATCATGCTTCGCATAAGACTAACAATTTTCTATCAAAGTTTCTCTTGTTTTCTCCAAAACAGGTGCAAATTACTTCTGAAACAAACAGGTCCAGGATTAATGCCCGAAACCAGACGGGAAAACTATCTGAAAGACCGCCCTAGTTGTCCTCCGACAATGGTCCGAGATTAACCCGAATCAGGGCGGAAAACTATCCGAGCGACCGCCCTTGTTGTCCTCCGGCGGATCCGAGATTAAGACCGAATCCGGATGGGAAAACTATCGACGATCACAAGTTATCCTCCGATAGCGAGCAATGGATCAATACCCGATGCACAAGGAAGCTATCCACATTTTGCCAAACTACTACCCCCAGGTAGTCGGCACGAAGAACTATTTCATTCTTATTATCAGCGGCAACTCATGCGGCGTACGACTCAGTTGCCTTGGATGGCATCTTAAGCCCATCTCCGACTACTTATCAACATTTCTCCACTTTCAGAATGCTGCATATTTGGTTAAAAAACCAATACAAACCAATAGCTTCATTCAAAGATGAGCACGAAGTCTAACGTACGACTCCCTCTAGATGGCATCTTAAGCCCATCCCCTTTCACTTCCAGAAACTTCTACATAGCCTAGCGTATGGCTCACTCCCCAGCATCGATCTTTCCAGATGGCATCTTAAGCCCATCCCCGTCAATTCTCCTATCAACAATCTCAAGTCTAGCATGCGACTCATTCCCCAGCGAAGTCTCCAACTTCTCCAAATGGCATCTGTAAGCCCATTCCCGCATCATCAGCCAACGGCGAGTGCAAATTTTCAGGTGTACTCGAGTGTTCAATCATCTTCTACCTCCAGGTCACGAAAGGCGAACATGCCAATATAACCCTTCCAGTACAAGAAGATTGAACAGGGGAAGCTGTCATACCCCAACATTTGCCCTCCATCTTCTCAAGACATTTCATACACATATACACAAGGATTCCTCAAGGGTTGATCAGACAAACCCTCTCCTAGACAATCAACCCAAACTAGGGTTTGATATTTCTCAGATCAAGATGGACTTCCAACATCTCCAATGGTCTTCATGCCTCCTCATATGCTTCAAAGATTCTCCATGTCAAGTTTCAAGCCTCACAAGTCAAGTTTCCTCAGACAATTGCTCAGATGTTTGAAAATCAGTTGTATTGGACAAAAGTCAACTGTGGTCAACATACAGTCAAACTTCATAATTTTTTGTCAACATCCTCATTTGGAATTCACATTCATCATTTGATCAAGGGTTGATCATGATTCATCAAGAAAACTCAAGATTTGCCCAAAAGTCAAACTTTCTAAATTAGGGTTTCTTAGTGAAAAGTCAACCAAACTTTGGCTGAGCATAACTTCTTCATACTTTCTCAGAAATTTTTCCACCACCTGTTGTTTTGAAGGAAATTCAATTCTCTACAATTTCATGTCTCACAAGAATGTTCAAAAAATGCTTCATTTGGAAAGTATGGATCAAAACATTACAGGTCCTTTTCAAAGTCAACAAAAAGTCAACATTTTGTTTTGAAGATATATTGAGCATGGAAACTCCAATTGAGATGAAACCAAAGAGTTTGGTTAGAGGACTCTTAGATATTTCCAAAAAGTCCAAGAACACTCAAAAATGTGGAAAATTGAGCAAGATACACCATTTACAAGTTGGGCAATTTTGAAGAAGTGCACAAAGAGATACTTCTAAAAATCGGAAATTTTGCAAATGGGCTTACTTTTCTTCATCCAAACTTGTTCCTTATACAATTAGGAATATCCAAGCCCAATGCCACGAATTTTTATTTATTTTTCTATTTAATTTGTATTTTATTCATTTAAATACAAATTAAATTCAAAAATAAAGTATAAAATCAAAATTATTAAATTTGATTTTCTCTCTTCCTTGAGATCAAAGCAACCCAATAAAGCCAGCAAATTTTGAAATTTGATTGGATATAGCAAAATTGATTGAAATTGATCAAAAAGAAAATTTGATTTGGTACAAAATCAAATATATTTTGCATTGATTGATGATTGATTCTTCCTCAAATCAGCTCCAATTCCATCTACTATATATATACAATACATGCCACACGAATTAGGGTAGAAAAATTGGCTGGAGAAACCCTATTCAAACTCAAAAAAACCGTGCTATACAAGCTACTAGCAGCCACAGTTCTAGCTCGATTCAATTGATTCCAAGCCTTCCATTGCATTCCTTGAGGTCTTTAGAATCGATCCAGACCTTCACAACTCTCAAAAGCATCAAGAATTGAGAAATCACGATTTGGTTTGTTCTTACTTTTTCAAAAATCGAATTCTGTTTATCATGCATTATTAATGTGTTTTGATGATTGTTTTGTGTTTAGAACAAAGTTTGCAAGCTATCTGGACAATCGAATTGAGTTTCCATGGCCTGAATCGAAATATGCCATTGTTAAGGTTTTCTGAACCGAATTAGGGTTTCCTTAAATCGGTTAAATTGGACCAAAAGACCATTACCATTGCGTTTAGAATGTGATTTCCAATCGATTCATGTACTCACAACTAATTTATATTATGTGTATGAGATTTTGAGAATTGCAGGGACTATAAGCGTCGCGGTAGGCAAAAATTCTATAATTCAAATGAAACGATGAAGTTCTTGGCGCGTGATTACGGGCAATCATGGGTGACACCGTTTACAATTCATTCGTTCGGTTTCAAACACGTGTGCGCGTTTGAGATGGTCAAGGCATGGGGTTGTGAAGCTAAGGTCTCGATTCGATCCAGCAAGACCAAACATTTTCCTCCTTTTGCAAAACTTCTTATTTTTCCATTTAATATTTTCATACATTTTAATTTCTTTTCATAATTTTTTATCATGCATTAAAAAACACCAAAAAAATATTTTTCTTTTTGCATTATTTTCAGAAAATGTTTATTTAATTTACAAAATTAAAAAATATTATTTTGCATGCATATTTAATTTTATTGTTAATTTATCATTTAAATCACATTTAATTGATTTTTAATTATTAATTTAACTCCAAAAAATCCCAAAAAATTATTTTAGCATATTAATGTGGTTTCTTGCATGAAATATTTTTCTCATTAAAAAATTATTATTTTTGCTAACATTTTCCTCTTATTCGATTTCCTCGTATTTTCCGATTTCTCATCTTTTCACAGGTTATCCCGTTTCAGACGATTTCTTTTTACCGTTTTCTTTTTACCAATAATGTAATTGCTCATGGGATGTAATAGTTTAATTAGGGTTTTTATTTTCTGCATTTTAAATTATGTATCTGCCCCAAAGCCATGTAATAGCGTAGGATTTATCTTTCCGCACTTTACATTCCCGCATTTTAATTTCCGCACCCTATAAACTGCTAGTAATTAGGCGTGTATGGCAAGATAAAAATTGAACATAGCTCACTCATAATTTCCAGGATAACATATCTGAATCAACACACTCTTTTCATACATGCACCCCTTAGGGTAATTCTCTCTCGTTGCCTTACGAATTCAAATGGTCAAGTCCCTCGAACGTAGAGGTATTCTAGCACCGTTGCCTTCAAAACAAATCATCATAGTCCCTTCGATACAAAGATCATAGACCCACGATGTCACCTAAGAACACATGATCTTGACCCTCGATTGTCGCCTACGAAAAATGATGATAGTCCCTTCGAATGTGCTAGGATACTTCCTACAAGTTGCTTTCTATGACCATCGATGTCCCTTGAATGTCCGCTTACATCCAATGAATAGAGTTACCTACCAACTAATGGTATGGATAGCGCTATTCTAAAGGAACGTAGAATGATACACGAAAACGACAAATTCTGAGTAGGTAATAAGACTTTTAGTTGCTTGCTCTATCAAAATTCTTTTCACACCTCACACTTTTTTTTCAAAGTTCAAACTCTTTTCAAAAACGAAACATTTCCAAACACTTTGTATACATTCCTACATGAATCATTACAAAGTCAAAGCGAAATGCCTTTTCAAAACATTTTTTAAACACATAGAAAGCACATTTTTTAAAGTGATCTAAGAGCAACTAAGAGCCCGTAGATAACTACGGATGAAAAGGGGTGCTAATACCTTCCCTTTTCATAACCTTCTCCCTTACTCAGAATCTAACGAAGGTCTTTTTCTGTACTTTTTACCTTCCCTTAATTGGATAAAAGAAAAGTCAGTGGCGACTCTTGCTATCCGCACATTTGCGATACAAAAACCTACAAAGTCAGTTCACCGTGTTACAGTTAGACACCAAATCTTTCATGTTTTTTCACAAGTTTTGAAAAATCACAAGAATTCTCAAATTACACTATGTTACTTGAATTTTAAGAAAAGAAGTGAGAAAGCTTGTTTGGCATAGCTTTGGTGTCGTTTCAAATAGCCAACATGACCTCTATTTATAGGTCAAAAGTTAGAATGGTAAGTGAAGAAGATTGGCTTTAGTATTTACAAGTTGCCTTAGAGCAAGGAAGTCATTTTTGCAATAAATGCAAAAGGAAGCTTCCTTTTAACCATGATTAATTATTCAAATTGATCTTATCCCATCATAATTACTCTTCATCTGATTTTTTATCAGCTCTATCCCTCTTTGCTAGGTGGCATGGCTTCTAGAAGAAGAAACTCAAAAATGACCTATAATTTTGAAAGTTGTACTTGAAAATCAAGGATTTTGGAGCTCTATGTTTCAAAATCAAAAGTATAGATAGACTCCATGGATTTGAGAGTTCTTGGACATTTTGGAATGCTTGTTTCAAGGGCTACAACTTTCATGTTTTGAGTTTTTTCTAATTCCAAATGGAACTATGTGAAAAATTGCCATGAAGTTTGGAAAAAATGTGAAATTTTAACACTTGAAAAATTTTCTAAGTGTTGCAAATTTTGACTTTTTGTTGACTTTTCCAAATTTCTTGATTTTTTATGATCATGATGGATCATTTGAAGTATTTTGATAAAGGAAAAATTTTTGTCTTGAAAAAATTGACCAAAAGTCAAAGTTTGACTTTTCAGTGTAGATGAAATTTCATCAGATGATCTAGAAATTGACTGATGAATTCTGTGAACTTCTGTGATGTTTTGAATCCAGAAATTAGGTCAACATGTTGTATTTAGGATATGAATATCAATATCCAATAAAAAAAGTCATTCATTGATCAGAAAATCAGTGATTGCTTATCCTCGATGAAAACCCTAATTGGTCGATCCTCGATAGATCATGAGGAAAAATTTGATATCTGAAGATCAGAGATTGATGGTTCGATTAAGATAGATCAATTGAGGTGAATGAAGCTCAAAACCTAATTGATTTCCTCACGAATCGGATGAAAATTGATGAAACCCTAATTTTGACACCTAGAAGCTACACGGATTAATTACATTACGAACTATTAGTGATGCAATGATGCAGATGTAAGGTGGTATATTAGGTCAAAAATTGGGGTATGACAGGAAGCAATTGTCATATCCCAAAATTTTCCCTCCTACTTCTCAAAACATTTCATACATCTATGCTCAAGGATTCCTCAAGGATTGATCAGACAAACCCTCTCCTAGACAGTCAACCAAAACTAGGGTTTGGTGATTCTCAGATCAAGATGATCTTCCAACATTTCCAATTGTCATCATGCCTCCTCATATGCTTCAAATATTCTCCATGTTAAGTTTCAAGCCTCACAAGTCAAGTTTCCTCAAACAATTGCTCAGATGGTTGGAAATCAATTGTATTGGACAAAAAGTCAACTGTGGTCAACATACAGTCAAACTTCATGATTTTTTGGTCAACATCCTCATTTTGAAGTCACATTCATCATTTGATCAAGGATTGATCATGATTCATCAAGAAAACTCAAGATTTGCTCAAAAGTCAAACTTTCCAAATTAGGGTTTTCTAATGAAAAGTCAACTGAACTTTGACTGAGCATAACTTCTTCATAATTTCTCAGAAATTTTTCCACCACCTCTCATTTTGAAGATAATTCAATTCTCTACAACTTCATGTCTCACAAGAATATTCAAAAAATGCTTCATTTGGAAGATATGGATCAAAACATTACAGGTCCTTTTCAAAGTCAACAAAAAGTCAACTTTTTGTATTGAAGTTTATTGAGCATGGAACTCAATTGAGATGAAACCAAAGAGGTTGGTTAGAGGACACCTAGAGCTTTCTAAAAGCCTAAGAACACTCAAAAATGTGGAAAATTGAGCAAAATACACCTTGCACAAGTTGGGCATTTTGAAGAGGTGCTAAAAGAAATACTTGTCAAAATCCAAAATTTTGCAAATGGGCCTAGTTTTCTTGGTTTAAACTTGTTCCTTATCTTATTTGGAACCTTCAAGCCCAATGCCACGAATTTTGTCTTTATTTTTCTATTTAATTTGGATTTTATTCATTTAAAAACAAATTAAATTAAAAAATAAGGTATAAAATCAAAATTAAATGCAAAGTTGATTTTTCTCTCATTCTTGAGATCCAAGCAACTCATACAAGCTGGCGAATTTCGAAATTTGCATTGATTTGGCAAGAAATTGATTGAAATTGGATCAAAAAAAGGAAGATTTGATTTTGTACAAAATCAAATAATTTTTGCATTGATTGATCAATATTTGTTCTTTAATTCAACCCAAAATCCATCCATTATAAATATACAATACATACAACATGAGAAAGAACAGAAAAATTGCTCAAAAGAACCCTAACCTAAAGTCAAAAAACCGTGTTCTTGAAGCAACTTGCAGCCTTGGTTTTAGCTCGTTTCAATTGATTCTAAGCCTTCCATCACATTCCTTGGAGTCCCTAGAGTCGATTCAGACCTTTAAAACTCTCAAAAACATCAAGAATCACGAAATCCAGTTTTGGTTTGTTCATACTTTTTCAAAATTCGAATTCTGTTATTCATGCATTTTTAACATGTTTTGATGTTTGTTTTGTGTTTAGAACAAAGTTTGCAAGCTTTGGATGGTTGAATTGCATTTTCATGGCAAGCGTGATTCACCATAGTTAGGGTTTCGAACGATTTAGGGTTCCTCTAAATACAAAAATTGGCAAACCTATACCACCATCGTGCTTAGAATGATGTTTCCAATCGAACCATGGCTTCAAAACTCATTTATATTGCTTGTGCTTGATTTTTGAAATATGCAGGGGACTTAGCGTCGAGCAAGGCCGACGCTAAGTGTTTGAAAATTCAAACGAAGAAGATGAAGATCTTCACGCGTGTTCTTGGTTCCCAGAATTCAAATCCATTCAAAAACGCTTCGTTTCATTTATTTGACACAAGCGTTGGCTCGTGGTTAAGGCAAGGGGTATGTTTGTCACAGGAGGGACACCGGTTCGAGCCTGGGCAGGACCAAATATTTTTTACAAGTTTGCAAAACTAATTCTATTTTCTTATTTTTCTTTAATATTTTTCATCTAATTTAATTTATCTTTAATAATTTTTATCATGCATCTAAAAAACTCCAAAAATATTTCTTTTTTGCATTATCATCAGAAAAATACTTATTTAATTTTAATATTAAAATTATTATTTTGCATGCATATTTAATTTAATTATTAATTAATCACTTAAATGACTTTTAATTGTGTTTAAATTATCAAATCGATCCAGAAAATTGCCAAAAATTTATCTTATCATATTAATGTCATCACTAACATAAAACCTTTTCCTCATTCAAAATATTTCTTTTTACTAACATTTTCCTCTTATGCAATTTTCGTATTTCGATTATGTATACATTCACGGTTGTAGCATTTGACGATTTTCTTGCTTTTCTTTTCCATTATGTAATTGCCTATGGGATGTAATAGTTTAATTAGAACTTTTATTTTCCGCCTTTGTTATTATGTAGCCCCAAAGCCATGTAATAGCGTAGGACTTTATCTTTCCGCACTTTACATTTGCAATTTACTTTCCGCACCCTATATTTGCTAGTAATTAGGCGTGTATGGCAAGATAAAACGGACATAGATTACTCATAATTTCAAGATAACATATACGAATTCGACACTCTTTTCACACATGCACTCCTTAGGGTAATTCTCTATCGTTGCCTTTACGAATACAAATGGTCAGTCCTCGAGCGTAGAGGTATCCTAGCACGTTGCCTACAAACAAATCATCATAGTCCCTTCGATACAAGATCATAGACCCACGGCGTCGCCTACGAATACATGATCTTTACCCTTGATTGTAAGCCTCGAAAAATGATGATAGTCCCTTGAATGTGCTAGGATACTTCCTACAAGTTGCCTTCTATGACCATCCGATGTCCCTTCGAATGTCCTTCTACATCCACGAATAGGGTACCTACCAACTAATGGTATGGGATAACACTATTCTAAAGGAAAGTAAAACAACAAGCGACCATTACGAGTAGGTAAATAAGACTTTTAGTTGCTTGCTCAATCAAATACTTTTCACACCACACACTTTTGTCAAAGTTCAAACTCTTTTCAAAAGCGAAACATTTCGAACACTTTGTATACATTCCTACATGAATCATTACAAAGTCAAAGCGAAATGCCTTTTCAAAACATATTTTGTCAAACACAGAAAGCATTTTTTAAAGTGAGCTAAAAGCAACTAAGAGCCCGTAGATAACTACGGATGAAAAGGGGTGCTAATACCTTCCCTTTTCATAACCTTCTCCCTTACTCAAAATCTAACAAAGATATTTTCCTGTTCTTTTCACCTTCCCTTAATTGGATAAAAGAAAAGTCGGTGGCGACTCTTGCTATCCGCATATTTGCGATACAAAAATCTCAAAGTCAGTTCATCGTATTACAGAACTGGCGACTCTGCCGGGGAGACACCCTAAAGAGAGAATGCCTTAGGGATTTTTTAGATCACTTTTACTACTTTCTGTTTGACTTGCTTGATTTACTTTAAGGGTTGCTTGGGTATTATACTTGTGGGGGATCCTACACCCGGATCCAGGTTTCCTTTTAGGTAAGTAGCAATAAATCGTTGCGACCGTTAGACGTATATCGAAACGGTCAACATGATGGCTACGTTAGTGTGACACTTTGGATGTCCTGATACTCTTCATTTCCAAGTTGAGGATAGTATTTGGCTTATGCGTGGTGTCATCAACACTAACTAAGCTTTTAGAACCTTAATTGACCCATCTTGGCCATTAGAAGGTAGTGAGATGGCCGGCTTTGGTCAGGACTGGGTTGGCTGATACTCGATGCTACCCTCATTAAGATCGGACTTTTGGGATATTTTCGATCCGACCACTTGGTAGTCGTATTAAAATAAGCGCCTCGAGAAAGATCAATGATATGAGATTCCTAGAACCTGGTTACTATTATAGGACAGGATGAACCAACTCAAACTTTTGGTAGGGTAATCACCTATACCTCATGCAAGCCTTAAACCTAGGCTCATTGTGTGAATTGTTTGTGTGTGCTAAACATGACATCATGACATCATCGCATTGCATATCATTTCTAACTATTTCAAGGACCTAGGGTTTATCTTTGCTCATTTTATAGGGGTTATGGCTTCTAGAAAGACTATCGAATCAACTATGGGTATACCTTCTCAACTCAAAAATGGTTTGATTCACGATCATGCTCAGTTCATCAAAAGACATGGTTATCTGCTTGACTTGGTTATCTCCGGTTTTGAAGAAGATATGATGCACGTCTTATTCCATTGCTTTACATTCCCAGATTATCAGTTGGTTCCTACCTTGGAAGAGTTCTCTAAGCTACTTCGGATACCTATTCTTGACCAAATGCCATTCACCGGTTTAGAAAAGGTTCCTAGGTACGAAGACATTGCATCAGCATTACAGCTAAAGCGCTCAGACATTGAAGCCAATTGGGAAACAAGAAGCGGAGTTAAGGGTTTACTTGCTAAGTTCCTCATTAAGAAAGCCCGAGAGTTCCTCAAAGCTATGAGTTTCCACGCATTCGAAGACATTGTGGCCTTGCTAATCTATGGTTTGGTTCTATTTCCTAACTCGGATCAATTCATAGATGTCAACGCCATCGAGTTATTCCTTACTCACAATCCAGTGCCTACTTTACTTGGAGATATTCTGCATTCTCTCCATACTCGTACTACTAAGAGACAAGGAACTCTCATGTGTTGTATACCGTTACTTTCCAGGTGGTTTATTTCGCACCTTCCTCCATCAGTATTGAAGAATGAACAAAGATTGAAGTGGTCTCAAAGACTAATGTCACTCTCTCACTCAGATATCCGTTGGTATCTTTTCTCTCAAAAGGACTTCACATTCATTGAGCGTTGTGGAGAATTCCCTAATGTACCACTCTTTGGCATAAGGGGAGGAATCACTTACAACCCTTCTTTAGCTCTACGTCAGTTCGGTTATGCTCGAAGAGATGGTCCTCACGATATGCTTCTCCAAGACATTGTGTTCGACTACAACCACGATCTCAGAATGCAAATTCATACGCTTAGGGCATGGTAAAGAAGACGATACCAAGACTTTGGGGCACCAAACTCCATTCCTTGGGAACCTTACCTCAAAGTGCGAGCTCGAGCTCAAAACCTCATGATGCCCTTCACGCTGTTTACGGTAATTATGGAACTGTTGCTATAGGTGGCGTACCTATCTCTGTTCTCCATCCGACATGCCTCTTGATCTTGAAGACTTGAAGAGATCACGGATTCAACAAAGAAGAAAGGATACATTTGAAGCTCGGTGGCGAGAAGAAGGTACTAGAGTTGACAAGCTACTTCACGAGGCGGAACATCAACGCCTACCTCGGCACCAAGAGGCGCCCATGGGAGACTTAGAGCTTTAGGATTTTATGCTTTTCTTTTATTGTTTTGAACTATCTTTTGTACTTAAAAAGAAAAGAGATAAAAGAGAACTAATAAATGTTTGTTCGTGCTTGTTTAACAAATTTAAATTCCTAAGGTCCTTGAAAACATTACATTGCATTTACATAAACACCGCATATCATGGCATAACATCTCATAACAATACATCAAAGATTGGTTTTCTCATTTTCTCGCTATTTATTTTAGCGAAATGGCTCTTGAACAGTATCAAAGATCTTGAGGCTCGAGAATGCTCGGTTCGAGAGATGTTCACAAGCTTGGTCCAAGGCCAAGAAGATCGAAGAAGCTCATCAAGAAAGAAGAGGTCGTTGGTGTTCTCAACATGGGTAGACGTTACAAAGGTGGTCCTAAAGTGGTCAGCCGGATAGAGCTCTCAGAAGGGAGTATCAAGACTGAGGGAAGTGTCAAGGGACATGAAGAAGACCAGCGTGATCCTGAGAAAGACAAATAAGATCACTATGATAATGACCAGTAATCTGATGAAGATGACAAGTACAAGCAACTCGAAGACCGTCTGAATGCTGTAGAAAACCTGAAGATGTCCGGGCTGAATTTTGATGACTTGAGTCTTGTCCCTGGTGTGGTGATTCCTCCCAAGTTCAAAGTTCCAACTTTTGCCAAATATGTTCAGAAGATCAACCCCCACACTGATGACAGAAAGTTGTGGATGCATTATTTTCAAGAGAGTTTGTCCGGAACTCAGTTGGAGTGGTATTATCAGCTAGAGAATGACCGTATCCGTACTTGGGGTGACTTAGTGGATGATTTCTACAGACAGTATGAGTACAATGCTAAATTGGCGCCCACTCGCATGCAACTACAGAGCATGTCCATGGGTCGTGATGAGAAGTTCAAAAGTCGCTCGAAATGGAGATCTAGCGGTGAGTTCAACCACCCTTGTCCCATAGGGAGTTGGTTGATATGTTTATGGGAACAGACCCATTCTTCAATCATCTGATTGGAAACTCTTCAGCCGGATTCACTGAGCTGATATTGACAGGAGAGCGTATTGAAGCTGGTATTAAGAGTGGGAAGATTCATGTAGAGACATCTTCAAGTGCTGTGAAGAGATCTTTTGGTGGTAAGAAAGAAACTAATGTTGTGTATGGTGAGAAAATTCGAGCCAAGACCGAGCAGCTCAATCGTGAGGCGGTTGTGATCTCCATCCTCGTCGGCATAACCTCGGTGAGACAGCGCGTAGCGAGCGCCGCGAGGCAGTTCGAAGATCAACATGCCGTTGTCATGAGCCTTGCAACACATGTTGAAAGCGGTGATTACTTTGAAGGATCCTCCTCAGTGTCAACACTTCCTCTCAGAATACAATCCTAATGCTAAGTGTGCTTACCACTCCAATAGCCGAGGCACGACAACGACAATTGTTGGGCTCGAAGAACAAAATTCAAGATATGATTGAAGCTAAGCAGTTGAGTTTGACCCTCTGTTGAGACTCGAATATGATCAGCGCCTATGCCTAACCATGACAAAGTTCCAATGCTATTGGCGAGAACTCTTATGTTTTCAACATAGATGACTTGACCATTCCTCGATGGTATTAAGAAGAATTTCTAGCGGTGTCAACCAGGATGCCCAGAATTGTTGTTGGTGCCCATACTTTTGATGGTTGCGCTTGGTTGAGAAGGCGTGTTCGATGCATGATGGATAACCGTAAAATACTATTCACAGAACCATCGTGGAGGCACAATGTGAAGACATGTCGGCGAAGATCGAAGATATGAATGGCTATGCGATGTGTGGGATACCTTGGGGCAGCCAAGTGGAAAGTTTGATTACATGGTGAAGTACTTTTTCTGGCTACAAGATTCCTATTGAAAATGTTAAGGCAACCGGATGGGGCGACGATTTCTCAGAAGACTATGCTGATGTTAACACAATAAGGATTTCCTCTACTGATTTTGTGCCTAGAGTGGCACCTCTCATCATTACTTCTCATAGACCAGTTCCATATTCCTCCGACAAAGCTATTCCTTTTAATTATGGATCTGATGTCTACTATCATGGCGTCAAGCAAGACCCTCTGACCATTGAAGATCTTACAGTTGAAGCTACCATTCCTGACATTGACAACATCACCGGATCAAGTAAGGTGACCAGAACGGAAAGTATTCTCTCGAAATATCTCCTCCAGACAACTGCGACTCCATTTCGCATTCGGCTATTTAACCAGTTCGAGACTAGGGAAAGAACGATGTCTCATCCTGCTCGCGGAAGTACCAAAGGAAGTTCTTTGAAGATACCTCAAGCGAGAAATGGAGGAAATTTTGAAGATCGTTAAGAGTGACTACAATGTTGTGGAACAATTGGGACAGACTCCGTCCAAGATCTCCATGCTTGCTCTGCTCTTGTGCTTTGAGGCTCATACTAAAGCCTTGGTGAAGTTTGAAGAATGCTCATGTCCGCAAGACACTCTTGATCAATTTGAAGTTTGTATTGCTAGCTGGCTGCCAACAACGGCCTAGGTTTCTCGATCTTGATTTGACTCTTAGAAAGAAACACAATAAAGCCTTGCACATGTTAAATGCAAAGGCACTACATTGTCTCATTTTGGTGGATACTGGTTCTGCTTTGAACATCCTACCGAAGAGTGCTTTTGATTGACTTGATGTTGAAGGATTGGTTAAAAGCCGGTGACATAGTTGTGAGAGCTTTTGGGTTCAAGCAGTGCTTGGAGAGCTCATTCGCGTTAAAGTCGGTTCCCAGACTTTCGACTCTACTTTCTTTGTCATGGACATCCGCTTACTCTTGCTTACTCGGGCGCCCTTGGATACATGGGGCGGTATACCTCTACCCATCGCTGAAGTACTCGGTGAAAGGAAGGTTGTTCTGTATATGGTGAAGAAGAATATATGGTCGATCATCTGGTCATTCCGATATCTCGAGATGGAGGGTGAATTCTTTGAGACTCCTGTCAAGCTTTTGAAACAATCCCAGTCATGCACATGACTCTCCATGTCACCCAAGTTACACAGTTCCGCCTAGGATGGCCTCATTGAAGATGCTCAGTGCGTCGAAGAAGGAGTAGTACTATTTGGGGACAGCTCCGATCTTCCTTTCAAATCTAGCAAGGCGGTTTAGGCTTCACCATCAGTCGGAAGATGATACGCGTGCCGTGCCAACTTCCTTCTGCATCGACCAGTGGAATCCATGCTATGAAGGCGGCGACAACGACTTGACATCATAAGTGGATCTTCCAACTCCGAACAACGGACCCGGCAATTGGAAGGCGAAGGCGTCATACCAATCTCCTTTAGGCAGGAGTAATTGCTTTGTTTTGTTTTGCTTTTCGTTTTCTATGTTTTGAACAATAAATTCTAAAGCCTAGTGCCTTGCCGGGGCATCATGGCTCGTTGTGAGGTTATTATCATCATTTGCATATTTTCATTCAATAAAATCGTTGGACTTTTGCATTAATTGTTGCTTTCTTTCTTTACTTTATCACAAAAGTTATGTGTTTCTTACACACCCGTGATACCTGCTGAATCACTCCGAATATCGTTGATAACCTATGCTATTGCTAAATATGACGATAATCCGATCTACCAAGCCGTGAGGAAGATTGTGAAGTGCCGGAGAACTTGTCGGGCTACTACAAGAATCGAGTTATCTGACCACATGAAGAGCGATTGAGGTTGTGAATTTGGGTCTGATGAAGGCTTGAGTACTAATGAAGGCAGAAAAGAGATCAAGATAGGAGCGAGTCTTGAGAGCGATTCGGAGAAAGATTGGTTCGATGCTACGAGACTATATCGAGGTTTTGCTTGGTCATACGAAGACATGCAGGTCTAGACATTGATATTGTGGTACACGTTGACAAAGAAGGTTTTCTCCACATGAAATAGAAGGTTCGTCGCATCGTCACGAGATGTCGAGAGAAAATCAAAGCCGAAGTTATAAGCGAGTTCAGCGTCGGTTTCTTATCTGTTACTTCCTATCCACGATTGGTTGGCTAATGTGGTGCATGTGCCCAAGAAGGATGGCAATTGCGAATGTGTGGATTACGAGATCGAACAAAGCGAGTCGAAAGCGATTTCCACTTCCTCATATTGATGTTACAGTTGACAACACCGCTTGAAGTTTTCTCCTTCATGGATGGTTTCTCCGTTACAATCGGATCAAAATGGCTCCCGAAGACATGGAAGACTACTTTTGTTACGAGGGCACTACGCTACAAGGTTATGCCGTTCGGTGAAAGCAGCGCCACTTATCGATGTGCCATGATGGCGTTATTTCATGACATGATTCATCACGAGATAGAGGTCTCGTCGGCGATATGATAGCTCGATCGGTGAAAAAAACATCTTGATCATCTCGGAAACTATTTGATAGGTTGAAGAAATTTGAGACTTAATCCCAACAAGTGCACCTTTGAGTCGATCAGGAAAACTCCTAGGGTTTGTTGTCCGGTAAAGGTATTGAAGTTGACCCGCCAAGGTTAAAGCTATTCAAGATGCGACTCCGCACCGAGAAGGAAGTCGAGAGGTTTCTTGGGCCGATTGAATTACATTGCGATTCATTGCACACTAAGCTGCTTGTGAGCCAATCTTCAATTCTTGAAGAAAGATCAAGTGGTGGAATGGAATGACGATTGCGGATCGCTTTTGACAAAATCAAGGAGTACCTACAAAATCCTCCTATCACGATGCCACTGAAGGAAGACCTCTTATCATGTACTTGCGGTGTTAGAGAACTCAATGGGGTGTGTGTTGGGGCAACATGGCGAGTGCAGTCGAAAAGAGTATGCAATATACTACCTTAGCAAAAGTTTACCGATGTGAAACAAGATACTCACAATCGAAAACTTACGCTTTAACTTGGCTGCTAGCCGACTAAGACGATATATGACTCACACTACCTTGTTGATTTCTAAGATGGATCCGATAAAATGCATATTTGAGAAACCAGCTCTCTCGGAAGAATAGAAAGATGGCAAATGATCGACCGAATCGACATCCATTACACTTCTCATAAAGTGATCAAAGGAAGTGTAGTAGCCAATCATTTGGCTCATCAAGCCGTAGATGACTATCGGTCTATGCGTTCAATTTCGGATGAAGATGTTTTACTAGTTATAGATTGCGAAGAACGGGCCAGACGAAGGACACGAACAATGATCGATGGACTATGGTCTTTGGTAGAGCCTCAAACGCACTTGGCAATGGCATTGGCGCCATCATTAAATCTCCTGACGGACATACTCCTCTCACCGGATTATGTTCAGTTGCACTAACAACATGGCGAATCTGACGTGCATCATGGGTATCAAAGTTGCTATTGACTTAAGAATCAAGTTTTTACAAGTGTATGGAACTCGACTTTAGTGATCGGTCAGTTAAGGCGAGTGGGATCGAAGCATCCGCATCTCATTCCGTATCGAGCATGTTTTGAGTTTGATCCCTACTTGAAGAGATCACTTTCAATCAAATTCCACGAGAAGAGAATCGGTTGGAAGGCGCGTTAGCTACTATGTCATCTATGTTCAAGGTCGGATGGGACAACGAGGCTCCCAGTCATCATTGAAGTTTGATGAACCAACATATTGTTATGAGCTTGATACTGGAAGAGAAACCTTGGTTCTCTGACGTGAAGAGGTATCTTGAGACTCGGGAATATCCATGAGGGCATCTATCAACGATAAGTTTTGAGAAGGTTCGCATCCAAATTCTTCCTCAAGATGACATCTTATACAAAGCGCAATCACGACTTGTTTACTCATTGTGTGGACGAGCAAGCGCGTATCATGGAAGAGTTACGAAGGCGCATTTGGTACCCACTCCGGTGGTCATACAATGGCTAAGAAGATTTTGAAACAAGTTACTATTGGTCCACCATGGAAGCGATTGTCACCGTTATGCTCGATCTTGTCACAAATGCCATATTTATGACAAAGTGCACGTACCTCCGTGCCGAATGTTCTAGCTCCGGCCTTTTGCAATGTGGGGCATTGACATGATCGGAGAAATCAAGCCCACGACTTCAACGGACATCATTTCATCCTTGTGGCAATTGACTATTTCACCAAGTGGGTAGAAGCGACCTCGTTCGCATCATTACCAAGAATGTTGTGGCTCGATTCATCAAACATAATCTTATCATCGGTATGGCACTCCGAAAGGATTATCACGAGATATGGCTCTAATCTCAACAATAAGATGATCACCGAACTCTGCAGTTCAAGATCAAGCATCACAACTCTTCTCTTATCGGCCTAAGATGAATGGCGCGATGGAAGCCGCCAACAAGAACATTAAGAAGATTATACAGAAGATGACAGTGACTTACAAGGATTGGCATGAGATGTTACCATTCACTCTTCATGGTTATCGCACTATAGTACGAACATCAACAGGGGAAACCCCCTTCTCTCTTGTATACGGTATGGAGCGATCCACCCATCGAGGTTCGAGATACCTCAACAAGAGTCCTCCGGGCCTTGAGTTAAGCGAGACGATTGGATCCAAACTCGCCTTGATCAGATCAACTTGATTGACGAGAAACGACTCGCGTCCATCTGCCATGGACAGATCTATCAGAAGCGAATGATCAGAGCATTCAACAAAAGAGTCAAGCACCGAGTCTACCAAGTCGGTGATCTAGTAGTCAAGCGCATCATTCTTCCACAAGGTGATTCCAGGGGCAAATGGACTCCCACCTACGAGGGACCGTTTGTAGTCAAGGCAGTATTTTCGTGAACTATGATACTTAGCACCATGGATGGTGAAGACTTCCACACCACATGAGCGCAGACATAGTCAAAAATACTACGCATAAAGAGACCGCTAGGTTGGTGGCCTAGGCAAAAGTAAGGGCATCTGGCGAACCAAAGGTTCGGGCAAAAGTTAAGGATATATACAAAACATGTACACCGGCAAGTGAAAACACAGGCGGCTTGGGCAAAAGGTATCCGATAGATTGAAAACCGAAAAGGCGGTCTAGGCAAAGTTAGGGATTTAAGCGTACAACTATGTCTCGTCGGATCATCTATCTGACTACTATCGACATTCAAGGTTCAAATGGCGATCAATTCACTCACTTTCTCGACAACAAGGAGATGAGATAGTTGAAATATATGAGTACTAGCATAGTTGGAACTTAACGAGATTGTTTCCGCATAGCTTTTTACTTTTCTTGTGTAAAAACTACTTGGCCATACGCCACCTTTCAAAATTAATACAAGTTCTTTCTCTTTACAATTTTCACTATTGTTGTTTGCATAAAGTCCAACGTTTGCTTTGAATGATTATATGCATATGACAAAAAATATCTACTTACAAACATGCGAAAAGTGAATGAACCAGGATAATTACTACAGGCTACAGGAATTGAGATGACGAAAGTCACAATCGTTCCACACAAGTACAATCCCACGAGAGATGTCGCTCACTACAAACTTTCCCCAACGGAGAGCATTTTCCTCCACTAGTCCGACATTCCAAGCTTCATCATGTTAGTCCCCAGCGGTGATCCCAATCAAACTAAGCCATGTTACATCGGTCTCCAAGATAACGATTCATCACCAGCGGTATACCCACCAAATATCTCTCGCAATCATCACCTCCCGACAGCCGGCATCGGACTTGAAACACGGTCGAGATAGTGCATCGGAGAAACCTACATCCTTTATTTCCCGGCGAGATTTCGCGGGCTCCAGATCCTCAGACCCGGTCTCGGCAACTATCAAATGCTCTCCACGGGATCTATCACAAGATCCCATGAAGCGCCTCTAATTTTTTCCCAGCGGTCTATCGCAAGATCCTCAGTAGCGCGTCTCTCGATCTCTACCATCCTCAACAATATCTAGGCTCAAGACTTGGTCAGATAGTGCATCGGAGGAATCGAGGTTATCTTTCTTCTCAGGGTTTCTAATCCATTTTGTCCCCAAACAGAAGCCAGGAATCCCCAAGCAGAACATCCACATCTTCTTCAAGATGGACATGTTTTGAAATACCGCAACATCTATCATTCATACATTACTCATAAAAAGTCATAATCTTTGTGTATATCATTCATGCACATTGTCATGCATCATAATCTGCATAAGACTAACAATATTCTATCAAAGTTTCTTTTGTTTTTCCCAAACAGGTGAAAATCACTTCTGAAACAACAGGTCCATGATTAATGCCCGAAGCCAGACGGGAAAACTATCTGAACGACCTCCCAAGTTGTCCTCCGACAACAGGTCCAGGATTAATACCCGAAGCCAGACGGGAAACCCTATCCGAACAACCGCCCACGTTGTCCTCCGACAACAGATCCAGGATTAATACCCGAAGCCAGACGGGAAACCCTATCCGAACGATCACACAAGTTATCCTCCGATAACAGGCATTGGATCAATACCCGAAGCACAATAGGGAAGCTGTCCATATTTTGCCGACTATTATCCTCTCAGAGTAATCAAGACGAAGATTTGTTCGCGCTCTCTCTTGTTATCAACAACAACTACAGAGTCTAGCGTACGACTCAGTTGCCTTGGATGGCATCTTAAGCCCATCTCCGACTATTTGTCGGCATCTCTCCGCTTTCAGAATGCTGCATATTTGGTTAAAAACCAATATAAACCAATAACTTCATTCAAAGATGAGCACGAAGTCTAACATAAGATTCCCTCCGGATGGCATCTTAAGCCCATCTCCATGCTCCCTTCTATTTTCAAGAATATCTACCGAGCCTAGCATACGGCTCATTCCCCAGCATCGATCATTCCAGATGGCATCTTAAGCCTATCTCCGACGACTCTCCTATTCAGACAACATTCTTGAGTCTAGCATATGACTCATTCCCCAGCGAAATCTCCAATTTCTCCAAATGGCATCTATAAGCCCATTCTCGCATCAATCAACAGCGAGTGCAAATTTTCAGGAGTACTCGAGTGTTCAATCATCTTCTACCTCCAGGTCACGAAAGGCAAGCATGCCAATCTAACCCTTCCAGTACAAGAAGATTAAACAGGGGCAGCTGTCATACCCCAAAATTTGCCCTCCTACTTCTCAAAACATTTCATACATCTATGCTCAAGGATTCCTCAAGGGTTGATCAGACAAACCCTCTCCTAGACAGTCAACCAAAACTAGGGTTTGGTGATTCTCAGATCAAGATGATCTTCCAACATATCCAATGGTCATTATGCCTCCTCATATGCTTCAAATATTCTCCATGTTAAGTTTCAAGCCTCACAAGTCAAGTTTCCTCAGACAATTGTTCAGATGGTTGAAAATCAGTTGTATTGGACAAAAGTCAACTGTGGTCAACATACAGTCAAACTTCATGATTTTTGGTCAACATCCTCATTTTGAAGTCACATTCATAATTTGATCAAGGATTGATCATGATTCATCAAGAAAACTCAAGATTTGCTCAAAAGTCAAACTTTCCAAATTAGGGTTTTCTAATGAAAAGTCAGCTGAACTTTGACTGAGCATAACTTCTTCATACTTTCTCAGAAATTTTTCCACCACCTCTCATTTTGAAGAGAATTCAATTCTCTACAACTTCATGTCTAACAATAATGTTCAAAAAATGCTTCATTTGGAAGATATGGATCAAAACATTACAGGTCCTTTTCAAAGTCAACAAAAAGTCAACTTTTTGTATTGAAGTTTTATTGAGCATGGAGACTCCAATTGAGATGAAACCAAATAGTTTGGTTAAAGGACACCTAGAACTTTCTAAAAAGACCAAGAACACTCAAAAATGTGGAAAATTGAGCAAAATACACCTTGCACAAGTTGGGCATTTTTGAAGAGGTGCACAGAGAGAAATACTTGTCAAAATCCAAAATTTTGCAAATGGGCCTAGTTTTTCTTGGTTTAAACTTGTTCCTTATCTTATTTGGAACCTTCAAGCCCAATTCCACGAATTTTGTCTTAATTTTTCTATTTAATTTGGATTTTATTCATTTAAAAACAAATTAAATTAAAAAATAAGGTATAAAATCAAAATTAAATGCAAAGTTGATTTTTCTCTCATTCTTGAGATCCAAGCAACTCATACAAGTGGAAAATTTCGAAATTTGCATTGATTTGGCAAGAAATTGATTGAAATTGGATCAAAAAAGAAGATTTGATTTTGTACAAAATCAAATAATTTTTACATTGATTGATCAATATTTGTTCTTTAATTATTGAAAATCCATCCATTATAAATATACAATACATACAACATGAGAAAAACGAGAAAAATTGCTCAAAGAACCTAACCTAAAGTCAAAAAACCGTGTTCTTGAAGCAACTTGCAGCCTTGGTTTTAGCTCGTTTCAATTGATTCTAAGCCTTCCATCAAATTCCTTGGAGTCCCTGGAGTCGATTCAGACCTTTACAACTCTCAAAAACATCAAGAATCACGAAATCCAATTTTGGTTTGTTCATACTTTTTCAAAATTCGAATTCTGTTATTCATGCATTTTTAACATGTTTTGATGTTTGTTTTGTGTTTAGAACAAAGTTTGCAAGCTTTCTGGATGGTTCAATTGCATTTTCGTGGCCTGAAACGTGATTCACCATAGTTAGGGTTTTCTAAACCGATTTAGGGTTCCTCTAAATACAAAAAATTGGACGAAACCGATACCACCATCGTGCTTAGAATGATGTTTCCAATCGAACCATGGCTTCAAAACTCATTTATATTGCTTGTGCTTGATTTTTGAAATATGCAGGGGCCTTAGCGTCGAGCAAGACCGACGCTAAGTGTTTGAAAATTCAAACGAAGAAGATGAAGATCTTGGCGTGTTCTTGGTTCGAATTCAAATCCATTCAAAAGCTTCGTTTCATTTATTTGACACCAAGCGTTGTTGGCTCGATGGTTAAGGCAGGGGTATGGTGTCACCGGAGGGACACGGTTCGAACAGGCGGGACCAAATGTTTTTACAAGTTTGCAAAACTAATTCTATTTTCTTATTTTTCTTCAATATTTTCATCTAATTTAATTTATCTTTAATAATTTTTATTGTTCTTGCGGGAAAAACCTCATGTAAGATCTTAAAGGGATTCGGAGGCTCATACAAGGATGAATGGCCTCCAAGCTATGAGTCTAGCTTACCCATGATTGGGAGCCCTTAGAGACAAAGTAGATGACCCCTCTTGAGCATGTGGCTAAGAGGTAATGAGAGAATGATCCTCTTCTTATGGCCTAAGGCCTCTTTTATAACATAGCCATCACTAATGAACATAATTATGTAAGTCCATTAATACTTAAACGCTACTTAATGATTCGTAACGTCCATAATTGTTCCATAAGTAGCGTAGCAAGTCGACCTCGGGGTTTCGCCGAGAGCTCACGATTACCGACTATAGGATCCTTCCGGGCTGACCCGTTCTCCTATCGCAATTCAAGGATCATCTTTGGATAAGGGCCTCGCATCTCGATCAGAGATCCATCCGGATGTCGCAAACCCCTCGGTCTTACTTCTCGGTGGAAATTTATGCATGAACATAAGCCCCGAGCATATGGTTTCTAGACCTTGAAGCCTTATGCTCGATTTTAATAAAATCATAAACTTTGACCCGGCGGACCTCCAATACCAACTTGTGCCTTAGTGTGAATTTGCACACGGTGGTTTACCATTCTTCGCTTTGGAGGTTTTTAATGTAGCATGCGTCGCTGGAATCGACACTCGGTAGCGCTTGTTTTAGTCCAGGCGGGGATCCGGGGCGCATGGCGGGATAAAAATTCCTTCGACCTCACACCTCGGCTCGGGCGATAAAATATATAGGCAGACTAGCCCCAGTATCTGAGTCAAGCTTTGGTGAAAATGTTTTGGCGGAATCGATTAAGGTCCTTCGCCTTATATATGCAGTACAGACGAGCTTTTAAGGTTGCTCATGAGCGATTTTATGTTATGCTACTAGCCCCAAGCCATAGGGTGTAGCAAACAGCGCCACGATGGCTTGGGCGATGCGTAACAATTTGTTCACAATGTATTCCTATCCTCGTCATGAATCGATACTCGGTTTAACCCGAACATATAGCTCGTTCTTAGTCCGTGGACTCGAACTTTGTCGGGCTATTGGTAGTAAGACTTAGCTTAACTAGACCAGCCCCGAGTCACATGATGCATCAAGCGGGCTATCTTGGCTTTTCAAGCACATAACAGCTTCATGACACCACTTGATTTTACCGCTTTAACGCGTTGAATCACGAGCCCCCTGAGGTTGGATGAACTTAGAGGTTCAACGCCACTAAGTTGATCCGAGATAGGACCATAGCTCGTGTGGCGAATCCCAGGTTTCAATGCCACTAAGAGTTAATCAGGGCGGATCGAGCTCTTAGTAGCTCACACGAGCTTCAGCGCCACTAGGAGTTGATCGAAATAGGACGAGCTCCGTGACTTGCGGAAATTATAGGTGTAACCGCCACTGGGAGTTTGATCCGAGGCGAATCATAGTCGAGGCGAGGGTGACGGAGGTTGTTAGAGTAGGAGCAGAGCCTTTGAGGTTGAGCCTCTATAGGGATGATCAGGGCGGATTGAGCCCAACGAGGTTGACACGAAGGTTGTTCAGCGTGAGACGAGGCCTTTGAGGTTGAGCCTCTATAGGGATGATCGAGGCGGTTCAAAGCCCAACCGAGGTTGACACGAAGGTTGTTCAGCGTGGAATAGAGCCTTTGAGGTTGAGCCTCTATAGGGATGATCCGGGGCGGATTCGAGCCCAACGGTTGACACGAAGGTTGTTCTGCGTGAAGCAGAGCCTTTGAGGTTGAGCCTCTATAGGGATGATCAAAGCGGTTGAGCCAATAGAGGTTGACACGAAGGTTGAGCCTCTAGGAGTTGACGGAGGGTTGAGCCTCTGAGGGTTGACGGAGGGTTGAGCCTCTTCGAGGGTTGACCAAGGGTTGAGCCTCTTAGGGGTTGACCGGGGGTTGAGCCTCTGGGGTTGACCAAGGGTTGAGCCTCTTCGAGGTTGACCAAGGGGTTGAGCCTCTTTCGAGGTTGACCAGGGTTGAGCCTCTAGGGGTTGACCAGGGGTTGAGCCTCTGAGGGTTGACCAAGGGTTGAGCCTCTTAGGGGTTGACCAAGGGTTGAGCCTCTTCGAGGTTGACCAAGGGTTTAGAGCCTCTGTCGAGGTTGACCAAGGGGTTGAGCCTCTGGGGTTGACGGAAGGTTGTTCAGCGTAGGAGCAGGCCTTTCGGAAGAGGTTTCTGGTGAGAGGCGATCAGAGACCGAGCTCGTGATGCGTACCTAGCCTTTGATTTCCGCCATATCCGAGTCTTGAGTGCGGAGCACTTTTAACCGTTACATCCTATTTAGTTTTACAAACTATAATTAATTCCAGATGCCTCTTCCCCACGCGAGATCAAGGCGACACCTTATACAACGGTTTTTAAACAATATTGTAATCTTTTACAAAATTTCAACAATTCAATCTACCCGGCTTTTCACTGTCTTCTCTTCTACCATTCTTGATTGGGATGGTTATATGAGCCCCCCAAGCGCTTAGTTTTTTAAAAAAGATGAAGTGCTTGATACCAAGCCATCCTTATCAAGGAGGACTCAGTTTTGTCGTTTTGTTCCTCGAGTACTTTAGGCTAGGTACTTTGCTTATAGTCTTTGCATGTTGTCCGGATCCTTCCTTATTTTGATACAAAATAAAAATAGAATGCCTCCATACGTAGGGGATAAGGGCGACACCTCTATCTACGAATGAGATCCTTTGATAACAACATATATATTAATTCGCCCTATTACAATGATGTTAAATCATAAATTTGCATATGTTCAGCCCAACGATTTATTCCAGGATTCTATTGCAGATCGACTTTTGCTTCGAACAATGCGACAGACTCGAAAATATTGGTATTGCCCATTTCTGTGAGTTAGTTGCCCCATAACAGTGATGAGTTTGTTTTATTGGTGAAATCACAGCATATGTTTGATAACTTTGTATGATAGCAAACTCTGGCCGAAATATCATTTGGTAGCATTGTTTTTTAACCGTGTTTGGCCTACCTTATTCAAAATTGATTAGTTACTAAGTTTCTATAATATCTGATTAATGCAACATTACAAGAATTTTGGGAAATAATAATAACTACGATATTTCAAATGACTTATCTCATGGTTTAATCATGCATGTGCCGCATCCAGAACCGTCAGGTACTATGATCTCTTTAAGCTAGGGTGGTGTGCAGCACCCGAGATGTCCTGATCAGAACAATCGCACCTTTAGTTATACGATTTAGATCAGTCCCGTCCTTCTTCAGCAACACCGTAAATTTTTGGGTATTGATGAGGCAATGTTTCAACCGTTCCCGATCTATAAATTTATTGTCCGCTTGATTTGAAGCCGACTAGTAGTCGTGTAGCCTCCTTGCATTTTCCAAGCATGCGAGAACTACGACATACAAAAATTAGCAACTTGGAGCTACTAACCATGATATCCATTCAAACAGAAAATATCCTGACTAAAAGGTGCCTTGGAAAACATATAATGTTAGTATAATTATGTATGAAACTTTCACCAATTTCTTCATTGTTTGTTATAGAGATTAACAACAATCAGTAAACAAATAGTCATGCCTCTACACTACAACATAATCGACGTGAAAACCAGTTTTTTTGCCACTAGAGCTCATCCAGCGTGAGAGTTACAAAAAGTAATAGAGTCTTCACGTATTTTCAATACTTTTAATGCTAAACCATATTGGTTATTAAAGTTCTCTTTGCAACACACGCAAAATGTTAATGAACCAATCGCCTCATAATTGTAACCAAATAATAGTAACAGACATCACTCCAATGAATGACGATTTGTTCGTTGTAATTGGTAAGAAAAACGAATAAGAATTACTTATCTTCTGATTGTGGTCATGAACTGTGATCAGTTCCGAGCTTACACCGGAAAGTTGTTGTTGTAATGCTAGCCCTGCTCTACTTCGGACCCATATGCCGCTTGTTGAAGTTGCCACATCAACCACGGTTTCCTTCGTATGGTGAGTTTCTTTACTCTTGCCGCTCGGGTAGTTGTGCCAAGCACGAGCATAGTTGCTTGTTGAGTTTAACTAGCTAGTCTAGACAACAGAACCCTGTTTTGAGATGCCACTACCAAAACTCATGGCTGACACAGCACAACATATTGAATATTAAAAACATGTTCCAAATCGGCGTGACCATTTTAGATGGTATGTAATATTCAAATGTTTTTGTTTTCTGCAACAAGAAAGGAGAAGACAAGAGTAGTCTTATCTTTCGTTTGACGAGATCGATGTCGTCAGCTGAGGTAGAAACTTTTAATCCTTGCTAATCGGCTTGGACTTTGCTCTCGACTTCCAACCGTAAAGGTGACCCTCGGCGTCATAAAATAGTAGCTATAAACCTCTTCAAACTAATCTGCTTGCCTGCCTTTGGTTGTTGTATCGAACAACTTTTCTGCCAGAATAATCTCATGGATGACCAGAATGCTACTACTTTTCCACGTAGTCTTGGCGGCAGGGAGATCGAATGTTTCATTGATGCCTTTGGCGTCTGCTCGAGTTCATTTAGCTCCGGCAAGAATATTTCTCTGCGTGCATCCTCGACTCGGTCCCGCGTCATTTTGCATCATCGTACGTCTTGGAAGTATCTCGCTTGGGTCTGTGCACCTTCCAGTTAGTGTTACTAATGTTCTTTCACCAGCAGGCTCATATTCAGGTTGTCTGCCTTTCGAGGATGGCCTTCTGCGTTTTGGAACTTATTACCATCTCAGACCGCCATCGTGATCGGAGGCCGAATGTTCATCTTAACATCTTTGGAACATCGAGTGAATGTTCGGCAGATCGCGTTCCTCCTTCTCGTTGTTCTGAGATCCAATGTTATGGCTTGGTTCCCACACACTGGATCGGTCGATTCGGTGCTCTAATGCTCGTATCAGGCGTTTCATCGAGGCCTACATGTTTCGCTCATCTGGCATTGTTACATAATTAAAGCCGATGGTCAGCTACAAGAAACAATGCTTGCGAGTAACGTTAGTCCCAAGAAATTAACTCATTCATGGTGTAATGTACAACTCCTATAATGAAGATAAATAATGTATGATAGCACCAGTTTATAACCCGAGAGTGTGAGCCACTTATCTTTCCATGTTGATTGGTTGCTGCATCTGATCAATCCCTTCAAACAGATGCATCATCCTATGGCATTGATGGATTTGTAAGCTTACCTCTCCGACTTCGATCATGGTTGTATAAACTCATGACAACTCGGTTGCCTAATAATCTTGACATATCAGACCCATCTGGATTAACCACCGGGGATGCTCGGCATCATTAGGTAACTTCATATCGAATGCTCGGAATCATTGATTTCATCACCATGGGAAATCTGCCTCCCTTTTCGTGAGTCACCAACTCCTCCGATCGACAAGCAATCAATACGTGTTTGCTTGAAATGATCTCCTTCCATCTCGACATCAAAGCATTATCGGTGATATCTTCACGTATCTTTGGTAATTGAACATTCTTCTAAAGGCGTCTAGCCTTATCTTCCCACTCCTAGATACGGAGGGTATCACCAATATCTTGGAGGGGCCGTTACAATAAAACATTAAATTAATTCCCATGAACGGTTACCAATCTTTCACCAAATTCAAGTTGTTATTTCAATGATTTATAACTGTGAATTAAAGGTAATTGGACTTAATTAGAAGAGCGGGTAAGAATCACTTATCTTTGATTGTCGACTCGATGCTACCATGCGTTTCGACTTAGATGACCCTCTTTTTGCAACATTGCAAGCAATCGATATGCGGCGTTCCTCGATTAGGTAGAGTGCTAGCCATAGCGGCAGAAGTAGTTGATGCAACAGATGATCTTTTCGCCAAGGATTGTACACGCTTCTTTGACCAGCCATCACTAGAAGAATCACGACTTGATCGATTTCAACATGCAATTCCATCTCGCCATGCGTTACGGATCCACCTGGCCGCAAGACTTGTTGACATCGTAAAATAACGATCCTAGAACCTTTCGGCGGTTTGAGTTCAAATTCATCTCTGACATAATCAGATTGGTCACCCGACCTTGTTCTATAGCCATAGATTGTTGTATTCTGGAGGGTAATGTAACATTTGAGAATGGCGTGATGTTTAAGCGCATCGCCCGCCGATACTACTTCCTCCGACCATCATCACCGTTGAATCCAGTTTGATCGGGTCAAACATGCACATTTGTAAATCTTGACTTTTGTTCAGCGTGTAATCGTACCATACAACACTTCAATTTTTCTTACTTTAGAAAACAACAACTCTATCTTTTATGTAAGTGTCGTTTAGATAAATGGAAACAAGAATTATGGTAAGATCATGATTTTGGCGTGTATCACCTAGTAAAAGATGATTGTTTGTGTAAGGTTTTGTGTGGCCCAGGAAAGTTTTACCAGGGCCCCACGGTGGGCGCCAATGTTCTTGCAGGAAAAACCTCATGTAAGATCTTAAGGGATTCGGAGGCTCATACAAGGATGAATGGCCTCCAAGCTATGGGTCTAGCTTACCCCGCAGTTGGGAGCCCTTAGAGACAAAGTAGATGACTCCTCTTGAGCATGTGGCTAAGAGAGGTAATGAGAGAATGATCCTCTTCTTATGGCCCTAAGGCCTCTTTTATAGCATAACCATCACTAATGAACATAATTATGTAACCATCCATTAATACTTGAAACCGCTACTTAATGATTCGTAACGTCCGTAACTGTTCCATAAGTAGCGTAACGGAAGCCAGTCTGACCTCGGGGTTTCGCCGAGGAGCTCACCGGTTACCGACTATAGGATCCTTCCCGGGGCTGACCCGTTCTCCTATCGCAATTCCGAGGATCATGCCGGATAAGGGCCTCACATCTCAGTCCGAGATCCATCCCGGATGTCTACAAACCCCCCTCCGGTCTTACTTCTCGGTTGGGAAATTTATGCATGAACATTTATCATGCATCTAAAAAACTCCAAAAATATTTCTTTTTTGCATTATCATCAGAAAAATACTTATTTAATTTTTAATATTAAAATTATTATTTTTGCATGCATATTTAATTTAATTATTAATTAATCACTTAAATGACTTTTAATTGTTTTTAAATTATCAAATCGATCCAGAAAGTTGCCAAAAATTTATCTTATCATATTAATGTCATCACTAACATAAAACCTTTTTCCTCATTCAAAAATATTTCTTTTTACTAACATTTTCCTCTTATGCAATTTACTCGTATTTCCGATTATGTATCTGTTCACAGGTTGTAACGTTTCGGACGATTTTTCTTGCTTTTCTTTTTCCATTATGTAATTGCCTATGGGATGTAATAGTTTAATTAGGACTTTTATTTTCCGCACTCTTATTATATAGCGCGAAAGCCATGTAATAGCGTAGGACTTTATCTTTCCGCACTTTACATTTCCAATTTACTTTCCACACCCTATATGCTAGTAATTAGGCGTGTATGGCAAGATAAAATCGGACATAGATCACTCATAATTTCAAGATAACATATAAGATTCGACACACTCTTTTCACACATGCACTCTGTGACACCCGATTTAATTGAATATTAAATAATAAGGAATTTAATTATTTATTTAATTAAAGACTTAAGTATTAATATTTTAGGTTTAATTGGATTAATTGAAGGAAAGAAGGTTGGTGGTGTGAAGAGTAAATAGTGGGTGTGAGGTAAATCACTCTACTTTTACTAATTATTAATTGATGAATTTTATTTGGAAATAATAAAGGAATAAAACAAGGAATATAAAAAGGAAAAGAAGGAAAAGGAGTCTTTTTGGGAAAAGTTATTTCACGTAGAATTGGAGAAGAGAAGAGAGAGGAAAAAGCCAGCAGAAATCGAAGATCATCGCGAGGTAAGGGTGATTTCATTCGGTTTTAATGCCTTATGGGTTTTGGAAATTAAATGGATGATTGGGTATGTTAGGAAGTTTTATTTTTGATGAATATAGGTTTGTAGGATTAAACCCTATTTTGTATCGGATTATAGAATTAAGATCATTGGTGTGTTGAATAAATAATAGGAATGATGAAACTATATTATATGATGTGGTAATGGCATATAATGGTTGTATTTTAGTGTTCTGAAAGTATAATTATTATAGGAATGATTAGGAATGATTTGGAATGCATAATCTTTGTTAAATAGCGAATTTTTGGTTGCGGTCGTGAAACCGGTTCCTGTGGGGAGGAACAGGTTCCCGATGTTTAAATTCAAAAGCGGGAATTTTGTGCAGGAGGCGGTTCTGTATATGTGAACAGGTTCCCATACAAATTCGGGAAGCTTGTTCAGGACTTCTCGGAGGCTGGTTCTGTATATATAAGGCAAGGTTCGGATGTAATTTTCAAAATACTTAAAACTTCAAAATTCATATTTTCTAAACCGTAACTCCGATTCAGTGCCGTTTTGGAATTATTTCTTAAATTAAAAATACTATCTTTTAAAAATAGAAAATATTATTTTGCTAAAATTATTTTAAAAATAGTCGAGCTTCGATTTTTGAAAAAGTGTGGATAGTTAAGGATAATGGGAAATTATTATGAATGAGTGCGAGTTATCGGATGGAACTAATGCTTACAATGTTGTGTTGATTATTCATTATGATTGAATGCGATACATTGATGATTGGCATTAAGTGAATTATGTTGAGATCATCATCGTGAATTGGTTTAGATTGTTACGGCGGGGTGAGCGAAGATTGGCGCTTATGTGTTGGTTTCCTTGTTGTCTATTCATGATTGTATTGATATCATGTGTTGTTGTCGATGTTGTGTATTCATGATGGTTGTTGATCTCAGTTGTTATTGTTGTATATACTGGTGTTAGTCTTACTAATTGAAGAGTAAGCGTTTGGCATATTTATTCTTTGTGATAATTTATTACATGATTATGTTGTTATCATGCGATATTCGTTGATGTTGGCATTATGTGGAATTATGTTGTGATCATATTCCGTTGAATTGATGTTGCATGCTTTTATGGTGCATGCATAAGCATTATTATTGGTTCATTCCATTGTGTGGAGGTGGTGGAAGGGCCAATAGACTTACGAGTTGAGGTAGTGAGGCTAGATTCTTGACCCGTGTTATGGCGAATCATGGATTCTTGACTCGATGTTACGGGTGAATCATGGATTTCCATTGTCTTTCCACATGTAAGCGGAGCAATGGGTGAAATCGGTTCACGTTTGGTACCACGTGCATAAAGTCGCATTGCATATGGGATTGTAACATGCTAGGATGGTTTCGTGTTGCAATTTCCATTGTTTGTTATATTGCATGTTCATTATGTGAAGCGCATTTGTGAATTAGCTATGACTATGTGTTTGGATAATGGACTAATGTATTCAATTATTCATTGTGTTTAAAGCATATAATGCATTTTATATTGGATAGAGATCTCACCCTTACTTTGATGATTTGATTGAAGTGATTAGTTGCTTGGAATTGGTGAGGATAGCTCTAGAGTTGAGTCGATTAGTTAATCCGCATGTCGATTAATGCTCTGGTAGATGTAACACTGGGGAAACGGTTGTTTTGAAATCCTTTAGTGGATATCCTTAATGGTTTTGAATTATGTTTGATTTATTATCCTGGAATAACTATGAATGATGTATTCGAGATTTTGTTATGTTTCATTTCCGCTGTTAAACATAACCTTAAGTCTGTTTTATTTAATGATTCTTCTTCAGTGAAAGCATGACAGCTGTGTTGATTGATTTGAATTATATTAAAATTGTGACGCCTCTTGATATGTGATTAAAAACTCTGATTATTATTTACAAAAACGCGGGTAATTAGAAGGGGTGTTACACACTCCTTAGGGTAATTCTCTCTCGTTGCCTTTACGAATACAAATGGTCAAGTCCCTCGAATGTAGAGGTATCCTAGCACCGTTGCCTACAAACAAATCATCATAGTCCCTTCGATACAAAGATCATAGACCCACGACGTCGCCTACGAATACATGATCTTGACCCTCAATTGTCGCCTACGAAAAATGATGATAGTCCGCCGAATGTGCTAGGATACTTCCTACAAGTTGCCTTCTATGACCATCCGATGTCCCTTCGAATGTCCCTTCTACATCCAACGAATAGGGTTACCTACCAACTAATGGTACGGATAACACTATTCTAAAGGAAAGTAAAACAACACAACGACCATTACGGTAGGTAAATAAGACTTTTAGTTGCTTGCTCAATCAAATACTTTTCACACCACACACTTTTTGTCAAAGTTCAAACTCTTTTCAAAACGAAACATTTCCGAACACTTTGTATACATTCCTACATGAATCATTACAAAGTCAAAGCGAAATGCCTTTTCAAAAACATATTTTGTCAAACACACAGAAAACATTTTTTAAAGTGAGCTAAAAGCAACTAAGAGCCTGTAGATAACTACGGATGAAAAGGGGTGCTAATACCTTCCCTTTTCATAACCTTCTCCCTTACTCAGAATCTAACGAAGGTCTTTTCCTGTTCTTTTAACCTTCCCTTAATTGGATAAAAGAAAAGTCGGTGGCGACTCTTGCTATCCGCACATTTGCGATACAAAAATCTTAGTATCGTGGAGCATCTGCCATTAAAGCGGAGTGTCCGCCCGGTTAAACAAAAATGAGAAGAGTTCACCGGACATGGCCGACAAAATCAAAAAGGAAGTTCAAAAGCATTTCGCGGGGTTTCCTCATCACCTATGAATATCCTCGATGGTTAGCCACATAGTACTGTCTCGAAGAAATACGGAAGGCGAATGTGCGACTCAGGGACTTGAACAAAGCAAGTCCAAAAGATGATTTCCTGCTACCGCATATCGACATGCTAGTGGATAACACTGCAAAGTTCAACGTCTTTTCCTTCATGGATGGTTTCTCTGGCTACAATCAGATTAGAATGGCTCCCGAAGACATGGAGAAGACATCTTTCATCATGCCATGGGGCACATTTTGCTACAAAGTAATGCCGTTTGGATTAAAGAATGCAGGCACAACTTATCAAAGGGCAATGACTACTCTCTTTCATGACATGATGCACAAAGTTGAAGTCTCGTGGACGACGTGATAGCAAAGTCGACCGAAGAAGAGCATATAGAATATCTCTTAAAGTTGTTTGACAATTAAGGAAATTTGACTTGAATCTAACAAATGCACCTTTAGGGCAAGATCTGAAACTCCTAGGTTTCATTGTCAATCAAAGAGGTATTGAAGTTGACCACAGCAAAGTCAAGGCTATTCAAAATGCCTACGCCCATAAAAGCAAGTAAGAGGATTTCTTGGGCGTTTGAATACATCTCGAGTTTATCTCTCAAAGGTTGCTACTTGTGGGCGATGTTCGAGTTTCTCCGTAAAAATCAAGAGGTTGTGTGGACGAGAAGATTGCCAAGAGCGTTGTGGTATCAAGGAATACATGTCGAACCTCAATATTGATTCCTCGATTGAAGAAAGACCATTAATCATGTACCTTACCATGCTAGAAGATTCTATGGGCTGCGTTCTTGGGCGCAAAGATGGCGGTAAGAAAGAGCATGCCATTTACTAGTTGAGTAAAAGTTCACATTGTGAGACTCGTTACTCCATGCTCGAAAAACATGTTGTGCTTTGGTGTGGGCTTTGAAGCGTCTTAGCGATACATGATCAATCACACGACTTGGTTAATCTCAAAATGGATCCAATCAAGTATGTCTTTGAAAAGCACCTTACGGGAAGAATCGCTCGATGGCGGATCTGCTATTTGAATATAACATCTAGTACCGCTCCAGCGGTCAAGGAAGCATTCTCGCCGATCACTTGACTTATCAACCGATCAGCGAATACCAATCTCTCAAGTTTGACTTCACAGCGAGGATGTTATGTACTTAAAGATGAAAGATTGTGACAAACTATTACTTAAAGAAGGTCACGATCCGAATCTAGATGGGGATTGATCTTTGATGAAGCGATTAACGTTTTGGCAATAGAATTGGGGCGGTCATCATTACTCCAGGGTTCTCATATCCGTTTTCGCGGTTGCTATTTGATTGCACCATGACATCGCAGTATGAAGCTTGTATCATGGGTATCGAAGAAGCCATCGACTTGAGGATCAAGATCCTTGACATATATGGAGATTCAGCCCTAGTGATCAATCAAATCAAAGACAAGGATGAAACTCATCATCTTGGTTTGATTCCATATAGAATTATGCAAGACATTTGTTGACATTCTTCAACAAAGTTAAAGCGCATCATATTCCTCGAGATCGAGAATCGAATGGCGGATGCCTTGGCTACTTTATCTTCCATGTTCAAAGTCAACCATTGGAATGATATGCCTAAGATTTGTACGAGCCTTGAAAGACACTGCATATGTGTTTACAATGAAGCGGTCATCGATGATAAGCGTGGTTCCACGACATCAACGCTTCCTTCAAACTCGGGAGTACCCTCGGGGCACACAAAGATAGGAAAACTCTAAGGAGGCTTTCTAGAAATTTCTTCTTGAATGGAGATGTGCTATACAAAAAACTTGACATGGTCACCTTTCGAATCGTGGATAAACACGAAGCGGACACGATAATTCACGAAGTGCATGAGAAGGTCCTTTGGAACCCATTCAAATGGGCATGCAATGTCGAGAAAAATCTTGAGGCGAGGATACTATTGGATAACGATGGAATCGATTCTTGTAAACACGTCGAGAGATGTCACAAGTGCGGATCTGTGAGATAAGATCCATGTGCCACAGCTCTACTCAGCGTTCTCTCTTGGCCTTTCTCCATGTGGGGCATTGACATGATTGGGATGATTGAACCAAAAGCGTCCAACAGACATCGCTTCATTTTAGTGGCTATTGATTACTTCACCAAATTGGTGAAAGCTGACATCTTACGCCAACGTTACCAGACAAGTGGTTGTGAGGTTCATCAAAGACAATCTCATTTGCCGATATGGGTTCCAGTAAGATCATTACGGACAATGGATCAAACTTGAACAACAAAATGATGAAGGAGCGTGCGAGGAATTCAAGATTAAGCATCATAACTCATCTCCTTACGGCCAAAGATAAGCGGCCGTTGAAGCTGCCAACAAGAAGATCAAAAGATCGACGGAAGATGGTCATCACCTACAAGATTGGCACGAAATCGCCATTTTGCTGCATGGGTATCGTACTTGATCATACTTCAACAAAGAAACCCTTTTTCTCTAGTATACATGGGCAGTGCTCCCGTAGAAGTTGAAATTACATCGTAGAGTTCTCATGGAAGCTAAGTTATCGAGGGCGAATGGTGTCAAAGCGAACGACCAAGAACTTAATTGAAGAAAAGCGCTGACCGCTCGTGTCATGGACAATTATATCAAGAAAGATGAAGCCTTGACAAAAGGTTCGACCTCGTGAATTAGAAAGCGACCTCACTAAAAGATTACATCTTTTCAACGATTCTAGGGCAAATGGACTCCTAATTACGAAGGCCCATACATCGTCAAAGAAGCTTTTTGGCGGTGCTATGACTCTCACAACCATGAATGGTGATGAACTCCGCATCCAGAATCTTGATGCGGTCAAAAATACTTTGTCTAAAAAGACAAAAGAACATTTCGGTAAGTCGAAAACCCGAAAAGGCGGCTTAGGCAAAAATAGCGTCTCGGTGAAAGAAAACACGAAAAGCGGTCGAGGCAAAATTAGAGACAATAAGCGAAATTATCGATAGATTGAAAATACGAAAAGGCAATCTAGGCAAAAATTAAGGATCAAAATGACAAAGTAAGCGCATCGGTCATGTTCGTCAATCGAAGAATCTTCCATCAACGGATCTTCAATTAAATCTTCTAAAGCAACAAACACGTTGGAGTTCAAAGTTGTTGGGGATAATAGTGGTTATTTGCTTTCAATGTAGCCTTTTCCCAATAAATTATCATTTCGACTCTTGTAAATAGTTCATGGAATCACGCCTTTGGTGATTACCATTCTATCAATAAAATTTGAGCCTTGTGCCCATTTGTTTGCAATTCCTACTTTATTACATTTTTTCAAAATAACGCTTTTATTGTGAAAATCACTTTTGAAAACTAAAAAAGTTTTAAATGAATTTTACTTCAAATTTTGAAATAAAAGCAAAATGTTCCTTTGAACTATGAACACGAAAGAACTTACGAGTTTTCTCCACGAGTGTTTTGACCTCTAAAAGATAAAACAACGCTAAAGAAGTCTTCTTCTTCTCAAAGAGATCATCAAGGGCGACATTCTTATCAGAAAAATAATCCCCACGAGTTGCCATTGAAATGCCTTTTTCGAAAAGTTTAAAGCATGCAACTCATTCATCATCGATAGCGTCTACACCATGGCTGCAGTTTTCTTTGAGTATTTGTTTGAGTGCGTAGTCCTTTTCCCATACCCTTTTATTGTCTTGTCAAGTATCGTACATGCATATGACATTCATGACATTCATCATTCATACATAATAGCATCATTTACGCATTTACGCATTTCTCAGCGTTTGCTTCAACATCACTTGTTTAGGTTGCACTTATTCCCAAAACAAGTATGGGTGTGTCATCTCTTCATTAGATCATCCCACTGAGAAAAATACATTTTCTTCTCTATCATATTCCCCAACTGAGATCATTCCTTATTGGGAACGAAGTCTTGATTGACCGTTTCTTTCCAGTTCATTCTTGGATAGAACCTCATCTCTGACCAACTCAGGTTTAGATTTTAATAAAAATCTACACCGCAAACAATAAGTAATAGCCTTGTCATCCGAGCGCTTATTTCCTTTTCATCTTGAAACTTTATCATAAAAATATTGTTCTTCTTAGCAAGTCAATCATGAAATTTAAAGAAATCCCGATTGTCTTTCTATCTAAAAAACACGTGTCTTTTCAATCAAAATGGTCTTCTCAAGAGAGATCCTTGGCAAGATTGTAGTTGTGAAAATAGAAACTCACTTGAGATCTGTTTCCATCATTATACATTATTCACAATTTGAATACTCGATAAACTTCTAAAAATTACCTTGTTATAGTTATCACTTTCGATAATTGGTAATATCTTGAACTCATTACCATAAACTATCACAAGGATGATAATTAGTAATATCATTTTCACTTACCTTAAACATTGTCACAAGGCTGACAGAAGGTAATCTCCTCGTTTCCCAAAAGCGAGATATTCACTTGTTTAGTGAATCTTTTTCCCGATGAAACATATGTTTGTTCCCCAAGCAAGATTCTCCTTTCTTAGATAGATCGAGACATCCTCACAATCTTTCCCCAACATATCATTCTTTGATATCTCCTAGGTGAACTTTTTAAAATCATTTTGCATCACTCGCATTTTTTGGTATCTTAGGTCCAAAATTTGCGTATTCTGATATTTAAGTCTCTTCACACCTATCGAGACGAAGATCTTCATCTTCATATCTCAGGTTAAAGAAACTTAAATAGGGGCATCTGTCATACCCCAATTTTTTACCTAAGATACCACCTTACATTATCCACGTATACATCACTGCATCACTATCAGTTTCAGAATAGAATAGATGCGTTGGCTTCAGAAGTCAAAATCGGGGTTTCTTCAAAATTTCATCTATTCAAGATCTAATCAATTAGGGTTTGAGTTTCCACTCACCTCAATTGATCTATCATAATCAATCATCAACATTTGATCTTCAGATTCCCAACTTTTTCTCATGATCTACCATGAATCGACCAATTAGGGTTTTGATCGAGGATAGTGAATCATTTACTTTACTTTCAATGAATGACCTATTTGCTTGGAGATTGATCTTAACATCTTCAATGCAACATCTTGACCTAATTTCTTGATTCAAAACATTTCAAAGTCCATGTTCCTTCATCGACAAATTACGAATCATGTGATGAAAATTCATCTGCTCAAAAAAGTCAAACTTTGACTTTTGGTCAACTTTTTCAAGACCAAACTTTTTCAATCATAAAAACATTTCAAATAATCCATCATGATCATAAAAATGAAGAAATGTGAAAAATTCAACAAAAGTCAAGATTTGAAAAATTTCTAACATAGAAAAATTTTCAAGTGTTAAGAAACATGGTTTTCCTACTTTCATGGCCATTTTCACCTAGATCCATTTGGATTCGGAAAAACTCAAAACATGAAAGTTGTAGCCCTTATTACAAGATTTCCAAAATGTCAAGAACTTGCAAAAACTTCTAGCTATACTTTTGATTTTGAAACATAAAGCTCCAAAACCATGGAATTTCAAGTACATGCTTCAAAATTACAAGTCATTTTCTAAATCTCCCTTCTAGAAGCCTTGTCACACTAGGGTAGATTATAACTGATAAATATCAGTTTTGAATGATTGAGAAGTGGATTGAATCAAAGAAAAAATTAACCATGGTTAGAGAAAGTTACTTTTGCATTAAATGCAAAAGATTCCTTCTACCACTTAGCTAAGTTGCAAGCTCTCTAATTATACCTACCTTGTCATTCAAATTCTTGGCCTATAAATAGAGGTCATTTCCTCAAATTCAAACCACACCAAAGCTATCATAATCAAGCTTTCCTTCTTTCTTGCTTAAATCCCAAGTTTCAAAGTTTGAGAGAATTTTTGCAATTCTCGACCTTGCAAAATCGAGAGAATATAGGCTAACATGTTCTAAACATCAATTAGAGTTGTTCAAAACTTAAAACCATCACAAGAACTTCCAAACTCAGAATCATTATTCAAAATCTCAAAGCTTGCAAATGATGCCTTAACATCAAACTTCTAATTTGCTCGTGCTAACTTTGATTTAACACTTCAAACATCATCCATACACTTCATTAAGTGATCCAAATAATACACGACCTATAACATCTCCAACCTCAAATTAGAAACTTACATCAAAGAGCTGCAGTTGGACTTGGGTGGAATGATCGAGACCATTTCAAAGCAAGCATAGTGTTCAAACACCTTCCATAAGGTTTAGTGGTGTTATAGCAATCATAAACAACAAGCTGGAAAAACTCAACGAGTTCGATTTCAATTGATTCGAAGGTAAGCCACTCATACTTTGAACTCTATAATTCATGCATTCCACTTCAAAATTGCTTGGCCATCTTGTTTACGCACTTCTTTGATCATTAACCCTCGTCAATTTCATAAATCATGATCCATTACGATTTCATGTTGATTCTTAGAATTAGGGTTCATCTGAGCACGTTCAAAATTAATCATCATTCTGAAAATAAATGAAATTAATCATCACCATCATGTTCACAGGTTCAAAGCGAGCAAGTTTGATGTTTTCTTTCAATTTCATTAAAAATGAAGAATCTATGAATTGATGAGGATTGAAGAAGAACATTCTGTACGTTATTTACGTTTTCAAATTCAAATAGTTTAAAATATAATAACATGGAATGAAATAAAACAATGGATGTATTATCTCCCCAGCGGTTATGACTGCCTTTTCATGTTCCTTGCCTTGCTATGGTCGAGTTGAGTCCCCACAGAGACCATTTTGCGATTTTCACTTTCCTTCATTTTAAACATTTAAAGACTTTTTTTAAATATAATTAAATGGAGCGTGTAAATAATAAGACAAGCACTTGGCTCAGTGGTAAATCTTTTCACTTCCAAGCCAAGGTCATGAGTTCAAACCTCCTGGGACCAAAATCAAATTTTTACTACTTATTTTCTTCACCTTTTCTATCAAACTTCAACATTTTCAAAAATCAATCAAAACTTCTCATTTTGAGATGATTTTTTGCACACTTGTCATTTAATATACCTATTTTATGATTATGTCAAAAAAATCCAAAAATATTTTCTTTTGATTATATTTTTATTAAGTCAAAATGAAACATTTTTAAGTATTTCTTAATACTTTTCAAAGATGTTTTCTTTCAAACTTTCAAAACTCAAATCTTTTCAAAACTTCTTGTGAATATATTCACTTTTCAAAATCATTTTCAAAACCTTTTCAAAACATTTCAACAAACTTACACCTTTTTCCATGATCGACTCGATTTGAAGATAAATTGAACAGTTTCCTTTCCTCGAATTTCTTAATCGATCATGGGCCTCCTCACGGTGTAAGTCCCAATCCTTTTATGTACATATTAAACTTTCCTTGTACATATTCAATCATCTTTGTAAATATTCAAGCATAAACAAATTTAGTTCGTTTGTTTTCATTAAACTTGTTATACACAATTCCATTGGAATTAAGAAGAATTATTCTTGGTGAAACTCCTCTTAAACCAATGGGCCTCCCGTCGGGTGTAAGTCCAACCCTCCTATGTACATATTCATTTCCTTGTACATAAACACCCTCGTGTACATATTCATTCCATTGTACATTCAACCTATATATTCAAGTTGCACTAGCTTTGAGCAGCGCTTTATACACTTGTTTATTTTCCATAAACTCTTGTGAATACATATCCACATTTGTTTATATAAGCTGTTCAGTTATAACATAACAACTAGTCTAACAACTAGGTTCCCTTTAGCCTCCTCTTGGGCTTAGTATAAGATATCATTCATCTAGTTAGCCTCCTCTTAGGCTTCATATAAAAACTCATTTTACGAGTTTAGCCTCTAGCTTAGGCTTCATATAAGACAACACTCCCTATTTGAGTTAGCCTCCTCTTGGGCCGTTCAAAAGATAAGTTGAGTTTAGCTTTCTCTTGGACATCAAACGAGAAAGAGACACAAATCTCTTAACACCTCCTATTGGAGCACAATACAAAGAATCACCAGCTGGGACAG
>CM038792.1:142106279-142219922 GCA_021764765.1 Vicia sativa
TCCTTTTCTCGAAAGAATTCCAAAGATCAGACTTCAGATAATAAACTCGATATGCAAAGTACGATGCATGATTATGAATGCAAAGAGAAAAGTTTCCAAAGAATTTACGCTAAAAGAGAAATTTCTAGCAAATATTTTGATGGAAAACACATATTTTATTAATTATTGAAAGAAGATTACAAAATTTTGTTTTTGAGCATGGCTCATACAAATGATAAAATAAATGATAAAAATTACAACTAAACTAATTACATCGCCTTCATCGATGAAGATCCAAAGGTCTACGTAGCTTCAACTTCGATTTCTTTCCCATAGTGAGCTGGGTCAAATTTTCGCTTTTAAGTCTAATGACTTTCTTCCACTCGCTGGAGCATCGCTGGTTGTCATTTCCTCAAGCTTTCTTTTTGATGTACCTTTGATCGCATTATCTTTCCGACTTAATCTTTTCATCTTTCTCCACGAGCTATTCATCTAGTAAAGCTCTTTTCATGATCTTGACCGCTTTCTTAAGCCTTCATTTAAGAGATCACCTTAGGAACCAAAGCCTTTTTTCTCAAACCTCATTTTGGCCAAAGCTTTTGGTATTCTCCCATAGTCTCGACGGAAAATTGTTGATCTTGAAGTCCGAGAACATAGGTTCTTCATAAGCATAAGGCATTCGTAATTCCTTCGCCTTTCTTTACCCAAGAAGTGTAGATTTCCATGGCTACACAATTTTGCTTACCTTTTTCCTTCCTGGATGCCAAGCTCGATCATTCGCTTTCAAACCGAATCCTCCCTTCATGATGTAAGGCTTCCACCCAGAAACCAAGAGGTTTACTAGAGTTTCAGACCCGGTCGACGCCTCGCCAAGAATGGGTTGTAGTTGATTCCTCCTTCGTACCAATGAGAGGTACGCTGGCAAATTCTCCACAGCCTTTCAATGATTTCCATCTCATTGTTCCGCCAAGGTATACCAATGGATATCGCTGCTTGTGAGCATAGTCTTCTAGACCAATGCCAATTGCTTTGTTTTCGCGAAGATAGAGATTTAGTGTGAGACAATCCATTTGAAAAATAGAGGTACACAACACACGATAGTTCCACTGACGATTCTTATGATGAATGGAGAAACACGTGTCACCAACAAAGTGGGAACGGATTTCAAATCAAAGATCCTTATGGCGCTGATATCAATGAAACTTAGGACGTTGGGAAACAACACCAATCCATAGACGAGTAAAGCTAAATAGCTTCAAAGGCTACCATACTACCCGCCAGAATTTAAGAGCCTTCTCCATTAGGAACTTTGAAGTTAGTCCTAAGAGTTTTCCTTTGGTAGTGAGGTTTTTTTCTATCTCGTATTTCTTTAAGTGAGTCATTGTTGCAATGATCGGTGACTTAGGAATGGCTTCCAAACCATTGAAAGACACTTTGTCTCGACATCGAGATACCTAGGAGGTGTATGCATTTTCCAAAGTAGGCATCAACCGATAGTCGTGGAAAGTGAAACAAAGAATAACGGATCGTGAAACCGAACGAAAGTTTTGAGAAGTCCTTCATCAACGTTAGTGTTCAAGAAAGCAAAAGAGTTCCATAGCGCTTTCTAAAAACCGAGGATCTTCTACCAAGGATGCTAACTCTTTCAACTTTCCTACATCGAATTCTAAAACTGATTCTTGGTGAATCTTCCTCCGACGCCCATCACTCTAACCTAAAATATTTACAAAGAAAATTTCATTCTTTGGAAATGGAAGAGAAGTTTTTGAATGAATGCATGAATGCTACAAACATGGTTAGTAGTTATACATGGTCAAGCGCCCAAGTCACGAGTACGAGGCCAACGATAAGAATCAAACGCGGGTAAGTTCTAAGGGCTTATTCATCGTGAAACGGGTTCATCGATAATACAGCTCAACGCTTCTCTTGAAATATTATCGATTTGAATACCGTCCAATAATATTTTTCAAGAAAAACTCGCCGATCGTAGTCTCGCATGACACTATTCTAGCTTACGCCCGAATAATTTCTCGCATACATCCCAAATGGCCAGACGGTTATGTGTTCTATGTACCACTCCTCCGAAGTTCTCTTGAAAGCAAAATGTCTTCGCAAATACTTGCAAACACAAATACTCCCAAGATAACCTCCACCGAGAGGGATCTCAAATTAACTGTATACCGAGACTTCTCACAAGTTATCAGACTATACCCCACCTAGATCTTAGAATGTTGCTAAATCAAGTTAGGATTTCTTTCCATCGATGAAATCCTAAAACACACAATAAAGAAAACAAACATATGCACATATGAAAGCTTAACCCTTTTTTCTTTTTGAAACAAAAAAGCTTGATGCTCTCGAAAGTAGTCACATTTTTGAAAATCAAAGTTTAGCAGACTCCCAAACAGAGTCGCCATTTTTTCTGTTTCATAAAAGTGACGCTACGAGGAATCGAATCAATTCGATTCTCCGCTCAAACGATTTACTCTTTTGATTTGTTTATAAAGATGCGCATCAAGCTTTATTATTTTCAACACAAGAAATTATGATTATGAAAGGGAAATAAGCATACCTCAATTGATATGATATGATTACGACTAGCGTGAACTAGACGAACGCATCGGGAGATTCGGTAAGGGGTTGTTATATAAAGGAATAGATGGAGCACCCTAAATATATATAGTTATCTATAGCTTTATATATGAATATGTTTGATATGTTTGTGTTTTAATTGCTATTTCTATGATTGGGAAAGTTTCTCCTTGGATTTTAAGAATGGTAGACATGTGGGATCCTATGTTTTGTTATTGTGCTCGCAAAGATCATTGATCTTTCGCGACACATATCCCTTAATGGGAATCGAGCATTTGTAGCTCGGATCTAAAGGATCTATGGTTTGTTTGGTTTGAGGGAGAAAGAAATTTGCTCTGCAAGGATGAGACCTCAGGCTCATATATTCTCAAAAGGATGTGAGAAAGTAAGAGCAATCGTAGTTCCCACTTATGCTAGTGGAAGCAACGGATGTTAGTAAGAGACACAGACAATGTCATCTTAATGAAAATGTATCTAATCTATTTCATCATACATTTTGAAAAGGTTGATTGATTGAATCTTTCATCGTAAGTTATAGGTGTTTTGCTCGAGTGTAAGCCGCTACCACTTACGAGTTAAGAAAGATGTTTGACAAAGATGATTGAATCTTTAATTGTAAGCATTGGGTGTTTTGCTTGAGTGTACAAGCGCTACCACTTACGATTAAGAGATGTTTTGTTTGAAAAGAGTTTGAAAAGTTTTGATTGTATGTGATGTGATAGATGAGATACTTCTTCCAGAGATGATAGATGTCTAAATCTCGAGGAGAAATTGATTGGATTGGGGATGCTTTTAAGCCCGTGGGTCCTTGTGTATTGTAAGCCCAAGAGGAGGAATTCTGAGGGTCATCGAGGGTCATCGAGGGTCCTTGTATGAAGCTCAAGAGGAAGCTATAGGTATGGCCGGCTTGGCTTTAAGAGGGATTTCACCGGAAACCATCCTCTTAGATTAAGAGCAATTTCAACCGGAAATTATATTTTGGTTTCTATCCTAACGCTGGTGATTCTTTGTATTGGAAGCCCAATAGAGGTCATAAGAGATTTCCTCGGTCTCTTTCTTGTTTGATGCCCAAGAGAAGGCTAAACTCAATGAGGAGTTCTTTTGAACGAAGCCCAAGAGGAGGACACTCAAATAGGAGTGTTGTCTATGAAGCCTAAGCGGAGGCTAAACTCGGAATGAGTTTTCTTATATGAAGCCTAAGAGAGGTCGAACTCGATGAAATGAGTTACCTTGTACAAAGCCCAAGAGGAGGCTAAACTCAGATGAATGAGTTTTCTTATATGAAGCCTAAGAGGAGGCTGAACTCAGATGAAATGAGTTACCTTGTACAAAGCCCATGAGGAGGCTAGTACTATGGGGAGCCTATTGGTTAGACTAGTTGTTATGTTATAATCAAACAGTTATATAAACAAGTGTGTGTGTGTGATATGTATTCACAGGAATTTATGAAGGAAATATAAACACATGCATGATGTTTATTTACAAGAGTTTATGAAGGAAATATAAACAGATGCGTGATGTTTATTTACAAGAGTTTATGAAGGAAATATAAACAGATGCGTGTTGTTTATTTACAAGAGTTTATGAAGGAAATATAAACAAGGTATGTGAAACCTAACGCTAAAACGAGCGTGAATTTGATTATTTACAAGTTTGAATTGGTATAAGGAAGTAAGTATGTACACGAACGGTATTTATGTAAGAAGTCAGGATGTACATAGGAGGGTTGAGACTTACAATTATAAGGGGAGGCCCATTGGTTTAAAAAGCGCTTCACCGAATAATGCTCCTTTTAATTAATGGTATTCAAGTATATATAAACGAACTAAAACAAACGAACTAAGTTTGTCGCTTGAGTATTTACAAAAGTATCTCAGATATGTACGTAAAATTGGTATGTATATGAAAGAATTGATATGTACAAAGAAATATGTATGTACATAAAAGAATTTTGGGACTTACAATCAGAAGGGAGGCCCACGATCGATTAAGAAATTCGAGAAAAACGAGTTTGGTTTTACCACAATCGGATCGATCATGGAAAGATGTAAGTTTTGATGAAAGGTTTTGAAAATGATCTTGAAAGTGTTTTGAAAGATGAAGTTACTTACAAGAAGTTCAAAAAATCGGGCTTCAAAGTGTGAAAAATCACCTTTTGAAAGTGCTTTGAAAAGTACTCAAACGATGCTTTTCGATAAAAATATAATCGAAAGTTTTTCTGAAATTTTTGACACTATCCTAAAATAGATATGTTAATTGACAAGGTACAAAAATCACCTCAAAATGAGGAGTTTTGATTGGGTTTTGAAAAGTCAAAGTTTGCAAAAATATGAAAAAAATTAAGTTTAGTAAAATGGTCCCAAGGCTACTGAACCCGGACCATTAGGCAAGGCGTGGCAAGAGTGACTTAAGAGAATAAATCACTGGGCGGCAATACATCCGTGTATTGAAATCAAACCATGTAATTATATTATAAACCGGATTTTTGAATTTGAAAAAACAGTTGTTCTTCTTCCTCCAATCTTTAATCGCCCATGGAATCCTTTTATTTCGATGAAATTGAATGATGTAAACATCAAACTTGATCGCTTTAAATCCAGAACATGATGATGTCATTTAATTCCATTTATTTTAAGCTTAACATGATTAAATTTCGCGACGAAGAACCCTAGTTCGAAAATTAATCAAATCGTAACAGTGAATGAATTAATCAATTGATCGAGGGTTATTGATCGTTGATTGCAGAAACAAACGCCAAGAGCTTTTGGATCGAAGCAAGAAAATGGAGTTTGAAGTTCGTGTTCTTACCTCTTGAAGTTGAGATCGTTGTTAATGGAGTGTTTCCGTAACTATTTTGATGACTCCTATAGCACCAACTGACCAAGGATCAGTGAGGATGGTCTCGCTTCACCGAATCGTTCGACTCCAAATCCAAGTCCACCCGCATAAGTCGTGAAACTTGAATCATGTTAGAGGTGTTATAGGTTGTTAATGGTCCGTGATCATCCATATGGAGTATGTTGATGATGTTTGAGTGAAAATCACAACTTGCTTCGAGCCAATGATCAAATTCGAATGTTATGGCAGTTTTGGCAAGTTTGGAATTTTGAAATGCAACTTTGAGTTTTAGTGATTCTTGTGTTGATTTTAAGTTACAAACCAATTACATATGATGTTTATGACATGTTAGTGTCATACCCCAAAATTTGCCCTCCATCTTCTCAAGACATTTCATACACATATACTCAAGGATTCCTCAAGGGTTGATCAGACGAACCCTCTCCTAGACAATCAACCCAAACTAGGGTTTGGTATTTCTCAGATCAAGATGGACTTCCAACATCTCCAATGGTCTTCATGCCTCCTCATATGCTTCAAAGATTCTCCATGTCAAGTTTCAAGCCTCACAAGTCAAGTTTTCGCATAATTGCTCGATGTTGAAAATCAACAGATTGACAAAAAGTCAACTGTGGTCAACATACAAATAAACTTCATAATTTTTGGTCAACATCCTCATTTGAATTACATTCATCATTTGATCAAGGGTTGATCATGATTCATCAAGAAAACTCAAGATTTGCCCAAAAGTAAAACTTTCTAAATTAGTGGTTTTAGTGAAAAGTCAACCAAACTTTGACTCGAAAGATAACTTCTTCATACTTTCTCGTAAATTTTTCCACCACCTCTTGTTTTGAAGGAAATTCAATTTCTACATTTCATGTCTCACAAGAATGTTCAAAAATGCTTCATTTGGAAAGTATGGATCAAAACATTACTGTGTCCTTTTCAAAGTCAACAAAAAGTCAACATTTTGTTTTGAAGATATATTGAGCATGGAAACTCCAATTGAGATGAAACCAAATAGGTTGGTTAGAGGACTCTTAGAGCTTTCCAAAAATTCCAAGAACACTCAAAAATGTGGAAAATTGAGCAAGATACACCATTTACAAGTTGGGCAATTTTGAAGAAGTGCACAAAGAGAGATACTTCTAAAAATCAGAAATTTTGCAAATGGGCTTACTTTTTCTTCATCCAAACTTGTTCCTTATACAATTAGGAATATCCAAGCCCAATGCCACGAATTTTTATTTTATTTTTCTATTTAATTTGTATTTTATTCATTTAAATACAAATTAAATTCAAAAATAAAGTATAAAATCAAAATTAATTGCAAATTTGATTTTTCTCTTCCGAGATCCAAGCAACCTAATAAAGCCAAAGAAATTTCGAAATTTGATTGGATATGGCAAGAATTGATTGAAATTGATCAAAAAGAGAAAATTTGATTTGGTACAAAATCAAATATATTTTGCATTGATTGATGATTGATTCTTCCTCAAATCACCCAATTCCATCTACTATATATATATACAATACATGCCACACGAATTAGGGTAGAAAATTGGTCGGAGAAACCCTATTCAAACTCAAAAAACAAGTATATACAAGCTACTAGCACCACAGCTCTAGCTCGATTCAATTGATTCCAAGCCTTCCATTGCATTCCTTGAGGTCTTTAGAATCGATCCGCACCTTCACAACTCTCAAAAGCATCAAGAATCGAAATCACGATTTGGTTTGTTCTTACTTTTCAAAATCGAATTGCTTATCATGCATTATTAATGTGTTTTGATGATTGTTTTGTATTTAGAACAAAGTTTACAAGCTATCCGACAATCGAATTGAGTTTCCATGGCCTCGAATTGAAATATGCCATTGTTAAGGTTTTCTCGAACCAATTAGGGTTTTAAATCGCTAAATGGACCAAAAGACCATTACCATCATATTAGAATGTGATTTCCAATCGATTCATGTACTCACAACTAATTTATATTATGTGTAGATTTTGAGAATTGGGACTATAAAGCCGTCAAGACCGAGGCCGACGCAAAATTCCTAGAATTCAAAATGAGAACGATGAAGTTCTCGCGTGATTTTGGGCAATCATGGAGTGACACCCGCATAATTCATTCGTTCGGATTTCAAACACGTGTGCTTGGTTCAAAATGGTCAAGGCATGGGGTGTGAAGCTAAGGTCTCCGGGCTCGATCCTCGGCAAGACCAAACATTTTTCCTCCTTTTGCAAAACTTTATTTTCTTATTTTCCATTTAATATTTTCATACATTTTAATTTCTTTTCATAATTTTTATCATGCATTAAAAACACCAAAAATATTTTTCTTTTTGCATTATTTTCAGAAAATATTTATTTAATTTAGAAAATTAAAAATATTATTTTGCATGCATATTTAATTTTATTGTTAATTTATCATTTAAATCACATTTAATTGATTTTTAATTATTAATTTAACTCCAAAAATCCCAAAAATTATTTTAGTATATTAATGTGGTTTTTGCATGAAATATTTTCTCATTAAAAATTATTATTTTTGCTAACATTTTCCTCTTATTCGATTTCCTCAGATTTTCCGATTTCATCTTTCACAAAGTTATCCTGCTTGCATAATTTCTTTTACCGCTTTTACCAATAATGTAATTGCTCATGGGATGTAATAGTTTAATTAGGGTTTTTATTTTCCGCATTTTAAATTATGTATCCGCCCAAAGCCATGTAATAGCGAGGATTTATCTTTCCGCACTTTACATTCCCCGATTTTAATTTCCGCACCCTATAAACCTAGTAATTAGGCGTATGGCAAGATAAAAATTGAACATAGCTCACTCATAATTTCCAAGATAACATATCTCGAATCAACACACTTTTCACACATGCATCCCTTAGGTAATTCTCTCTCGTTGCTTTACGAATTCAAATGGTCAAGTCCCCGAACGTAGAGGTATTCTAGCACCGCTGCCTTCAAAACAAATCATCATAGTCCCTTCGACACAAAGATCATACCACCGATGTCGCCTCCGAATACATGATCTTGACCGATTGTCGCCTACAAAAATGATGATAGTCCCTTCGAATGTGCTAGGATACCTACAAGTTGCTTTCTATGACCATCCGATGTCCCTTCGAATGTCCCGCTTACATCCAATGAATAGAGTTACCTACCAACTAATGGTATGGATAGCGCTATTCTAAAGGAACGAGAATGACACATAAAACCACAATTTCGAGTAGGTAATAAGACTTTTAGTTGCTTGCTCATCAAAATACTTTTCACACCTCACACTTTTTTCAAAGTTCAAACTCTTTTCAAAACGAACATTTCCAAACACTTTGTATACATTCCTACATGAATCATTACAAAGTCAAAGCGAAATGCCTTTTCAAAACATTTTTCAAACACACGTAAAGCACATTTTTAAAGTGATCTAAGAGCAACTAAGAGCTCAGATAATTACGGATGAAAAGGGTGCTAATACCTTCCCTTTTCATAACCTTCTCCCTTACTCGTAATCTAACGGTCTTTTTCTCGTACTTTTACCTTCCCTTAATTGATAAAAGAAAAGTCGGTGGCGACTCTTGCTATCCGCACATTTGCGATACAAAACCTACAAAGTCCTTCACCGTGTTACGTAATCATGCGATCACCGGGGAGCACCCTAAAGAGAGAATGCCTTAGGGATTTTAGATCACCTTATTGCTTTTTGTTTGACTTGCTTTGCTTATCTTTAAGGGTTGCTGGTATTATATTGTTGGGGATCCTACACCCGATCCGGTTTCCTTTAGGTAAGTATAATTGTCGCGACTGCTATCGATATCGAAACGGTCAACATGATGGCTACGTTAGTGTGACACTTTGATGTCCCGATACTCTTCATTTCCAAGTCGAGGATAATATTTGGCTTCTGGTGTCATCAAGCACTAACTAAACTTTTAGAATCTTAATTGACCCATCTTGGCCATTAGAAGGTAGTGAGATGGCCGACTTTGGTGCATTCAAGGTTGGTTGATACCGATGCTACGCCATTAAGATCGACTTTGGTATATTTTCTATCGACCACTTGGTAGTCGTGATTGAAATAAACGCCAGAAAGATCAATGATATGAGATTCCTAGAACCCGTTATTATTATAGACAGATGAACCAACTCAAACTTTGGTGGGTAATCACCTATACCTCATGCAAGCCTTAAACCTAGGCTCATTGTGTGAATTGTTGTGTGTGCTAAACATGACATCATGACATCATCGCATTGCATATCATTTCTAACTATTTCAAGGACCTAGGATTTATCTTTGCTCTGCTTTGTAGGGATTATGGCTTCTAGAAAGACTATCCTAATCAACTTCATGGGTATACCTTCTCACCAAAGAATCGGTTTTAAATTTGACTATGGTCAGCTCATCAAAAGACATGGTCATTTGCTTGACTTGGTTATCTCCTTTTAAGAAGATATGATGCATGTCTTATTCCGCTCTTTGATCCAAACACCATTGCTTTACATTCCTGTGTTATCGCTGGTTCCTACTTGAAGAGTTCTCTAAACTACTGGGGTACCTATTCTGACCAAATGCCATTCACCGGCTTAGAAAAGGTCCTTGGTACTAAGACATTGATCGACTTTACATCTTAAGCGCCGTATATCAAGCCAATTGGGAAACCGATGGAGTTAAGGGTTTACTTTCCAAGTTCTTAATTAAGAAAGCCCGAGAATTCTCAAAGTTATGAGTTTCCATGCATTCAAGACATTGTGGTCTTACTAATCTATGGTTTGGTTCTATTCCCAAACTCGGATCAATTCATAGATGTCAACGCCATCAAGTTGTTTCACCGCAATCCTCGTGCCTACTTTACTTGGAGACATTCTACATTCTTCCACACTGCATTACTAAAAGACAAGGAACTCTCATGTGTTGTATACCGTTACTTTTCTGTGGTTTATTTCGCACCTTCCTCCATCGCTTGAAGAATGAACAAAGGTTAAGATGGTCTCAAAGGTTAATGTCACCTCTCATTCAGATATCCTTGGAGTCTTCTCTCAAAAGGACTTCATATTCATTGAGCGTTGGAGAATTTCTAATGTACCACTACTTGGTATAAGGGAGGTATTACTTACAACCCTTCTCTAGCTTTACGCTAGTTTGGTTTTGCCCAAGAGATGGTCCCACATGATATGCTTCTCCAAGATATTGTGTTCGACTACAACCACGATCTCCGTAATTACCGACTAAGGTTCATACACGGGGCATGGTAAAGAAGACCGATACCAAGACTTTGGGGCACCAAAATTCCATTCCTTGGGAACCTTACTCAAATGTGCGAGTCGAGCTCAAAACCTCATGATGCCATTCGCACTGCTTACCAAGAATTATGGAACCTGCTATAGGTGACTTAATCCTATACCATTCTCCATCCCGACATGCCCACCGATTTCAAGACTTGAAGAGATCTTGATTCAATTAAAGAAGAAAGGGATACCTTTGAAGCTCAAGCAGTTACGTGTTGTAAAGAAGGTACTAGAGTCGACAGCTACTTCACGAGGAGCCAACATCACCACCTCGACACCAAAAGGAAGCGCCCGTGGAGACTTAGAGCTTTAGTATTTATATGTTTTTCTTTATTGTTTTGAACTATCTTTTGTACTTAAAAAGAAAAAGAATAATAAAAGAGTACTAATAAATGTTTGTTCATTGCTTGTTTAACAAATTTAAATCTCTAAGGTCCTTGAAAACATTGCATTGCATTCGTGATAAACATAGCATAGCATAACATTGCATCACAGTAAATTGAAGATTGGTTTTCTCATTTTCTCGCTATTTATTTTGCGTAAATGGCTCTTGAACAATCCACAAAGATCTCCAAGCTCGAATGCCTTCAAAGAGATGTTCACTAGCTTGGTCCAAGGCCAAGAAGATCCAAGGCTCATCAATGTAGAAGAAGGTCATTGGTCTTCTCAACATGGGCAGACGCTACAAAGGTGGACCTAAGAGGGTCACTTGATAGAGCTCTCAAGTAAGTGTCAAGAATGAGGAGTGACAAGGAAATGAAGATGGCCCCGAAAGAGAGAGAGGATCAAGATGATAATGACCAAGATTCATGAAGATGATAAGTACAAGCAACTGAAGACCGTTCAATGTCAGGAAAACTCAAGATGTCCGGCTGAATTTTGATGATCCGAGTCGTTCCCTGTGGTGATTCCCCAAATTCAAAGTTCCTACTTTTTCCAAGTATGATGGCATTTTTGTCCGTCGCATTTGAAGTCCTATGTCGTAAAATCAACCCCACAATCGATGATGTAAAGTCAGGATGCATTATTTTCAAGAGAGTTTATCAGAACTCATTTGATTGGTATTATCACCAGAGAATGACCGATCCGTATTGGAGTGACTTAGCGATGCTTTCAAGCATGATGAGTACAATGTCAATTGACACCCACTCGCATGCAACTACAAAGTATGTCTATGGGTCGTGATGAGAAGTTCAAGAAGTATGCCTCGTAAATGGAGAGATCTAGCAGTAATTCAACCACCCTTGTCCAATAGGAGTTGGTTGATATGTTTATGGGGACACCGACAGCCCATTCTTCAATCATCCGATTGAAAATCCTCACCGATTCACCGAAATGATATTGATGTGAGAGCGATCAAGCCGGTATCAAAAGTGGGAAGATCCATGTAGTCATCTTCAAATGTCGCCAAGAGATCTTGGTGGTAAGAAAGAGACTAATGATGTATGGTCGAAAACCGAGCCAAGACCGATCGTGCTCAATCAAGGGCCAGATCTCCAACTCGCATCAAGACAACCTCAACGAGACAACATGCGAGCGTAACGCCGCCACGAAGATAGCACTTAAGATCAACATGCCTTGTCGCAAGCCTTGCAACACATGTTGAAAGCAGAATGATAACCTGAGGATCCTCCTAAAACATCAACACTTCCTCTCCGAGATACAATCCTAATGTTAAGTGTGCTTACCACTCTAACAAAGGCACGGCATCGACAACCGCTGGGCTCAAGAACAAGATTCAAGACATGATGAAGCTAAGCGATTGAGTTTGACCTCTTGTTGAGACCAATGTGATCTACGCCCCATGCCTAACCATGACAAGGATTCCAATGTCGTTGAAAAGATACTTATGTTTTCAACATAGATGACCACCATTCCTCTTATGACCAAGTAAGAAGAATTTGCTAAGCCGGTGTCAACCTGTGATGCCCAGAGAATTGTCATGGTGCCCATCCGCACTGATGGTGTGCTTGGTTAAGAAGACGGTTCAGGTATGATGGATAACCGAGATACTATTTCTAAAACCACCGCGTGTGTGGTAAGATATGTCTAAATCAAGATCAAGATGTGAACGAAACCGCACCATCTCAGGTGGGATACCTTGGGGCGCCAAGTAGAAAGTACGATTACATGGTGAAGTACACTGCTCCCGAGAGCTACGAGATTCCTATGAAGATGTTAAAGTGACCGACGGGGTGACGATTTCCTTAAGACTATGTCGATGTTAACACTATAAGGATTTCTCTCCAGATCCTCGTGCTAGAGTGGCACCTCTTATCATTACTTCTCCAAGACCAGGCTATATTCCTCCGGACAAGGCTATCCCTTGGAATTATGGAGTCGATGTTTACTATCATGGCGCCAAACAAGACCACGACCATTGAAGATCTTACAATGAAGCTACCATTCCCGACATTAACAATATCACCGATCAAGTAAGGTGACCAGAACCAAGGGTATTCTCTCCAGATATCCCTCCTCCGAAAGACATCGGACTCAAACAGATTCCGCCTATTCAATTCGCCCTAAGCTAGAGGGAAAGAACCAAAGGACTCATCCCCGCTTCAGCTGTAAGTACCAAAGGAAGTTATCAAGACACCTCCAAACAAGAAATGGAGGAAATTCAAGATTATCAAGAAGAGTGACTACAATGTTGTGGAACAAATTGGGATGCACTCCATCCAAGATCTCCATGCTTGCTCGCCTTGTGCTCGAGGCTCATGCTAATGCCTTGGTGAAGTTTCAAGAATGCTCACGATCGCAAGACACAACCACATCGCTTGAAGTCAGGTTGCTAGCCTGCCGCCAACAACCACCTAGGCTTCTCCGATGCTAATCTAACTCACGAAAGGAAACATAACAAAGCCTTGCACATCTCTCTGAATGCAAGTGGTACTACCTATCTCATGTCTTGGTGGATACCGTTCTCGCCTCAATATCCTACCAAAGACCGCTTTGATCGACTTGATATCGGGTTGGTTCTAAGACCCTGATATAATTGTGAGAGCTTTTGATGGTTCTAAGCGAACAAGACTTGGAGAGCTCATTCTCGCCTCATAAGGTCGGGTTCCCGCACTTTTTGATCCTACTTTCTTTGTCATGGACATCCGTCAGTACTTTTGCCTACTGGACGCCTGATACATGGGCGCCATACTCCTACCTTGCATCAAGTCAAGTACCCGTGAAAGGGAAGGTTGTCACAGATGTGGTGAAGAAGAATATGTGGTCACCATCTACATCATTCCGATACCGAGGTGGAGGGTGAATTCTTCGAGACCCCCAAGCTTTTGAACGATTCCCAAAGTCATGCCTGCTGACCTCGCCACCCCGGTTACACAAGTTCCGCTTAGGATGGCCTCACCGAAAGATGCTCAAGTCACAAGAAGGTAGTACTATTTGGGACGCCCCCGATCTTCCTTCCAACCGATAAGACCGGGTTTAGGCTTCACCATCAAGGGTCGAAGATGATACGCCGCGAACGCTGCCAACTTCCTTTCCGTGACGCCCAAAGTGGAATCCATGCTATAGAAGACGACGACAACGATCTCGACATCAAGTGGATCTTCCCAACCTGCACTGTGGGCTCAAAGAATTGGAAGACTCAAGACGCCATACCAATCTCCTTTAGTCGAGTAATTGCTCGTTTTGTTTTGCTTTTCGATTTCTTTATGTTTTGAACAATAAACTTTGAAAGCCTAGTGCCTTGCCCCGGCATCATGGCTCGCTTGTGAGGGTTATTATCCGTCATTTGCATATTTTCATTCAATAAAATCGTTGGACTTTGCATTCTATTTTTGCTTTTACTTTATCACCCCTTCAAAAAGCTATGTGTTTCTTACACACACCCACGTGATACATCGCGTAATCACTTCAATCTCATTGAAAAACAAATGCTAAATATGACTTCGATAATCCGATCTACCAAGTCAAGACGAAGTGAGGAAGATTGTGAAGTTCCGTGGAGAACTTGTCGATGCTACAAAGAAGAAGATCGAATTATACAACACACGAAGAGCAAGTCGAGGTTGTGAATTGGGTATCGATGAAGACAGTAAAAGAGATCAAGATAGGAGCGGGTCTTGAGAACAAAGTTAAAGAAAGATTGGTTCAGATGTTACGAGACTATATTAGGTTTTTGCTTGGTCGCACGAAGACATGCCGGGTTTAGACATTGATATTGTGGTACACCGATCGCCGACAAAAGAAGGTTTTCCCGTTGAAATGTAAGGTTCCGATGCCCCGAGATGTCGAGAAAATCAAAGCGGGTTATGAAATAGTTTAACGCCGGTTTTTAGTCATATTCCTATCCACAATGGGTTGCGAATGTGGTACCGTGCAAAGAAGGATGGTAAAGTACGAATGTGTGGATTACAAGGATCCGAATAAAGCGAGTCCGACAGACGATTTTCCCTTCCTTATATTGATGTTCGTTGACAACACCGCCAACATAAGGTTTTCCTTCATGGATGGCTTCTCCTACATAATCGATCAAAATGGCTCCTCAAGACATGGAGAAGACTACTTTTGTAACACAAAGGGGCACTTTCGCTACAAGGTTATGCCGCTCGATCGAAGAACGCAGCGCCACTTATCGCGGCATGGTGACATTATTTCATGACATGATTCATCACGAGATAGAGGTCTACGCCGACGACATGATAGCTCGATCACAGATCAAGAAGAACATCTTGATCATTTGCGTGTCGCTTGATAGATCAAGAAGTACAGATTAAGACTTAATCCCAAGAAGTGCACCTTGGAGTCGATCCGAAACTCCTAGGGTTTGTTGTCGTGGTAAAGGAATTGAGGTTGACCCGCCAAGGTTAAAGCTATTCAAGAAATGCCTCCCCGCACCGAGAAGGAAGTCGAGGTTTCTTGGCCGATTGAACTACATTGCCCGATTCATTGCACATTTAATCGCTACTGTGAGCCAATCTTTAAGTTGCTTAAGAAAGATCAAGTGGTAGAATGGAACGACGATTGTGATCGCTTTTGACAAAATCAAGGAGTACCGTAATCCTCCTATCCCGATGCCCACCAAGGAAGACCTCTTATCATGTACTGACAATGTTAGAGAACTCAATGGGGTGTGTGGGGCAACATGACGAGTCTGGTCGAAAAGAGCAGCAATATACTACCTTAGCAAAAGTTTACCGATCGTGAAACAAGATACTCACAAATGAGAAAACTTGCAACGCTTTGGCTTCTGTCACGACTAAGATGATATGTTGACTCACACTACTTTGTTGATTTCAAGATGGATCCGATAAAATACATATTTGAGAAACCAGCTCTCTCCTAAGAATAGCAAGATGGAGATGATCTTGACCGAGTATGACATCCAAGACACTTCTCTAAAGCGATCAAAGGAGTGTAGTAACCGATCATTTGGCTCATCAAGTCAGATGACTATCGCCTATGCATCAATTTCCGCATTTAAGATGTTTTACTAGTTACGATTACAAGAACCGTGCCCGAACGAAGGACCCGAACAAGGATCCCGATGGACCATGGTTTTGATGGAGCCTCAAACGCACTTGGCAATGGCATTGGCGCCATCATTACATCCCCACAGACGGACACACGCCTCACCGCCAGATTATGTTTCAATTGCACTAACAACATGGTCAATAAGCGCATCATGGGTATCAAAGTCGCTATTGACTTAAGAATCAAGTTCTGCAAGTGTATGGAGACTCACTTTAGTGATCACCGATTACATGAAGGGATACGAGGCATCCAAATCTCATTCCGTGAGAGCATGTTCTAGTTTGATCTCCTACTCAAGAGATTACTTTCAATCACATTCCACGAGAAGAGAACCAACAATGCACTCCATTGGCTACTATGTCGCCTATGTTCCATGTCGATAGGACAACGAGGCTCCCGTGATCATCATTGAGAGGTTCAAGAACCAACAGATTGTTATGAGCTTGATACGTAAGAGAAACCTTGGTACTATAACGTGAAGAGGTATCTGAGACCCGTGAATATCTCCAGGGCATCGTCAACGATAAGAAGTTTTTGAGAAGGTTTGCATCCAAATTCTTCCTCAAAGAACGACATCTTATAAGCTAATCACGATTTGTGCTTACTTACCGGTAGACCGGAAAAATGAACGAATATGGAAGAGTTACACCAAGATTTGGTACCCACTCCAAAGGACATACGATGGCTAAGAAGATTTTGAGAACAAAGTTACTATTGGTCCACCATGGAAGTCGATTGTCACCGCACGCCGATCTTGTCACAAATGCCGACGATGCGCATAAAGCACGCATTCCCAAGACTCCAATGTTCTAATGCTCCTTGGCCTTTGCAATGTGGGGCATTGACATGATCGGAGAAATCAAGCCCACACCCAACTGGACATCGCTTCATCCTTATGGCAATTGACTATTTTACCAAGTGGGTAGAAGCAGCCTCGTTTGCATCTGTTACCAAGAATGTTGTGGCTCGATTCATCAAACATAATCTTATCTGTCGATGTGGCACTCCTGAAAGGATTATCACAGATAACGGCTCCAATCTCAACAATAAGATGATCACCAAACTCTGCATGCAGTTCAAGATCAAGCATCACAACTCTTCTCCTTATCGGCCTAAGATGAATTGCGCAGTGGAAGCCGCCAACAAGAACATTAAGAAGATTATACAGAAAATGACAGTGACTTACAAAGATTGGCATGAGATGTTACCATTCGCTCTTCATGGTTATCGCACTACAATACGAACATCAACAGGGGCAACCCCCTTCTCTCTTGTATACGGTATGGAAGTAGTTCTACCCATTGAGGCTCAGATACCCTCAACCAGAGTCCTCCAAGACGCAGAGTTAGCGTAAGATGATTGATCCGCACTCACCTTGACTAGATTAACTTAATTGATGAGAACGATTACGCCCATCCGCCATGGATGATCTATCGTAAGCTTAATGATCGAGCATTTAACAAGAAGGTCAAGCACCGAGTCTACCAAGTCGGTGATCTAGTAGTCAAGCGCATCATTCTTCCACAAGGTGATCCTGTGGGCAAATGGACTCCCACCCACGAGGGACCGCTTTGTAGTCAAGACAAGATTTCAAGTGGAGCTATGATACTTAGTGTTGCACCCCAAAATTCGTCCTCTTTATTTTGTTAATAAATAATTGGCTAACACTTAATTAATAGGTGCATCGCATACATATCATTCATGCATTGATCACGGGTTCGAGATTTCTAAATCGTATGAATCAGACAATCAAGAAAAGGCTTAGTTCGATATTTGAGGTTCCACTAATCGACGCCATTTCAATACGCAAGAGTGTCCAGAAGCTTCTAATTATTATCTCGCGAGTTGAGGTTTTGGAGTTCCGATCGTCTGTCAGGTGAATGTTGATTACAATTTCAAGCTACAGGTTGTGGTTTGATATCCAACTCGAACGGATTCTATGGCCTTCCGTGAGTTGTGAAGCATTGGTATTTGGCTTATCGATTCACGCGATTTATCGAAAATCAAGAACAAATGTATAAAATGATATTCGAGCTGTATCGAAAGTCAACAAAAGTCAAAGTTTGACCGAGTGAGATTTCTCGTCAAAATCGTGGTCAAAAGTCGATATTCAAGAAAATGCGCCATTTGTTGAGAAAAGTCAAGAATCAGTAAAATGAGGTTTCTTGCATTTTAGTAATCTTGGACTTAGAAAATTTTCTAAGTTTAAGGTACTTTGTGTTCACGGAGGCATGTTGCCACATCCGTATCTTGCCTGGCTCATGGTTGAAGTCCGTGAATTGATAGTCGTTGGAAAGAGCGATTTCAGACCGACTTTGTCACCGTGAAGATTTTTCCAAATGCCTGATTTTGAGTTATACGGCACCGAAATTTGAAGTTCATAACTTTTGAAGTTTTACACTTAGTAAAATTTTGAGTGTTTTTAATGTGTTCAAGTACTTGACTTCGGAGGCAATTTCCACGTGTTTCGAGGCGTCGATTCGAATTAAGTTCAACATCAAAGTTGTTCATTTAATGGCAATCTACAACTTTGCTGAAGAAATCGAATCCATTCGGGAAACAGATAAAAAATTACGGAGCTCGGAAGTTACGGTTTATCATTCCTCAAATCTCAACACCTTAGAAAATTTTTGAAGTGTTTGTTTCTATGCTTTTGCTGACAGCTTTAGGGTCGATTTTATCATAGTTCATGGCTCTGAATCGAAAAATGCTCAACTGAAGAATTGTTCATTTCACGGCAATCAAACTTTGTCAAGAAGTCAAATTCATTCGGACCTGATCGAAGTTATAAAGCTCGTAAAATAAGAACTCATTATGTTTGTTAAATTCGGTATTTTGGTGCACATGTTCAGTGGTTGTTTTCGTCAATGATCTTGTCACGACTAAGAAATTCCGAACACGAAAGTTTGAGTTCGATTCCATCTACAAGTTCCGCTTAGAAACTTTTCCGCTTTGACGCCGAGAGTGGAAGATACGGAGCGCAGATTGTAGTTTGAAGTTGTTAAAATGCAAGACAAGATGCATATTTTTGCCATGGTCAGGACGATTTCATCGAATGCTTGGTTCTGCGATGTTTGAGCTGCTTTCGTCGATCCGATCGTCGCACGAAAAACTCCGAACACAAAAGATGAAGTTCACCGTATCCTCTACAAGTTCCGCTTAGAAACTTTATGCTTTGGACCGGAGTCGGGAGATATAAATGCCGAATGATAACTTGAAGTTGGAAAATTGCCGCATGTCATGTACAAAACTTGCCCACCAAAGCGTGCATTTAGCAAACATGCCAAACTTCAAACACTTTTTATTCGATGATTAAAGCTTCGCTCGGATTTGTGTCGAACTATAAAGTTGTTGTATCACAAAGCGGACTTTCCAATGGTGTCAATTCACGCCATTCGGCGCGGTCGGGAAAGTTACAGATCCGTGAAGTGGTGTATATGGATTGAGTTTTAAGCTTGACACTTAGAAAATTTCAAATACTCAAGTCTGTGTGTCGGCATGACTTCAAGTTAATTACGGCGAGCTTGTGATCTTTTTTCGAGGGCACCCAACATCAAAGTTGTTCCGCTAAGTGTGCTCTTCGAGTCGACGCCTCGTTGTATCGATCGGACTACTACACATCAAGATGGAAGCATCTAAAGTAGCTAGCAGGAGGTAAGCTTGCATGGAAGTTTTACCGAAATAAATATTTCACCGCCACGCTTTTTTCACGAATCAAAACCAAGAGAGGATTTTCTTTCTTTCTTTATCGTCACAAAAACAATACCACCATTTTTCTTTCATTTTTTTGGAACCACCACCATTTTTCTTTCACAAAAACTAACAACAACCATTTTTTCCTTCTCATAACCATAACTTCCTCTCGCTAAAAAAATATAATAACTTCTTTTCTTTTCTCCGGTGGTGACGCCATAACTCTCTCGCTTTCTCACTTTTCTTTCATGTAACGTAAAAATAGATTCATCCACCATTCTTCTCACCTGCTATCTTCTTCCTCCCTCACTCACCTCCACCTATCTCCTTTCTTTCTCTTTTCACCATTGTAATTATCTTCTCACATTTTCAACCATCACGGCCATCACCACTCTCTTTTTTTTCTCACTCACCATAACTGCCATAACAGAACCGCATAACGCCGTAACTGAATACACACTGCTTTCATCACTCTTCATCTCTTTCCTTAACACCGCTCACCACTGCCATTTTCTTCTTTCATCATCACCATGATTATAATCCATCATCTTCTTCTTCACTTTTTCTCCCTCCCTCCGCCGTAACAGAATTTGCAACAACCACCTCCATAACGGCTTTCAACGGATTCGGTCCGACGCTCTCTTTCACACCACCACAGAAACAAAAAGGCATGTACACACTCTTTCTTCATGGATCGGTCTTCATATTCCTTTCGTCTTCGTCCGCTTTCTCTCGGTTCAAGCATCGTGAAATTGATATCGCTTCCATCTTCTACAAGACTCGAACACTCGCCATTTTTCTCCGAAGATTCATTGGACGATCGAGTTTATTTCTCAAGAGCTATGGTATTGACGCACATCCCCATCCGTGCCGGAAAACGTAGAGTTTTCTCAAGAACATCTCATCCATACAACTTTCAACAAGTCTAGTTGGTGTCATGATGTTTTTGACGGTGACTTGAGGATAAATAGAAATGGATATCGGATCAGAATTAGTGTGAAACCGAGTCTAACAAAGATCAAGAACGCCCAATTACGGCAGAGTATTAAAATTTAAATAAAATCAAATAAAAATAATAGTAATAGTATTGCTATTTGATATAAAATATTGGACTCATTAAAAAAGGCTGTTAATTGGACAAAAAATACAAACTGGACTTAGTGTAGATCATTCAGACTGGACCTTAACTTCTACTATCTCATACCCCCAGCATTTCGGGCCCAGGCACCATTAATAACATGATTTAGTTCATTTAGAATTTCTGTTTTACACCCCCTGTTTCCATGTACTTAATACTAACACCTAATCAATTTTGATTTCGATTTCGATTTAGCTTGCTGATTATTTCAATTATAAAAAAATACATAGAAAACATATTCTGACATTTTTAGATATTAGAATATTTTTGACATTTTTTATAATATTTTTGCATTTAATTTCAATTAACTCTAATTCATTTTTAAATAATACATTTAGATGTTTTTTTATATAATTGATTTAGGAATATAATGTCATTTCTTCTTTAGAAATTCTAGGATATGTTTATACCATCTAATTATAGTTGAAAATATACCTTATCTTAGTGTTGTAAGTAAAGTTTCGAATTTATTTTGATATTCCGATTTCATTATAAATAACCATTTTCTCGCGTTTTATGCTTTATTTAAAAGCCGCATTGCTGTTTCTGATATTCTGTTTTGTATGCGAGGTACGCGTAGCGTTATACCATTGATTGAGATTTATAAAATTCATTGATCTGATGTTACGCATATGTGTGTGTGTTCTGTATCCGTCTGTTTGGTTTTTACCATCTTTTGCAGGTTATCTGATGGATTTTGGATGTATAGAATCCACACCTGTTGCTCGTACACTTGTATGCCCCTTCGTCTCAGATTATCTGATATTTTATGTGTTTATTGATATACGCCGAGCGTGTATAGACACACCTTCTTGACCGTGCATCTACGCACATCCTTTATCTGTATTATCTGGATATTTTATGCAGGTTTATTGAATATACGTCGAGTGTGTATAGACACACATTCTTGACCGTGCATCTACGCACATCCTTTATCTGTATTGTCGGATTATAATCTTGTACAGTGTATTTGTTTTATGTGTATGACACACATTTCGCCAGGCTTCCGCATACTTCTCACCGGATTTCTTATTGCATGCCACTGCACTTGAAGTATTCCGAGTATTGCTTAGCTTATGGTTTCTTGATTTAATATCCGCTCGGGTATTTATTTTATTTTATTTATTGCATTCTCTTACGCCTTTCCTAGATATCATGAGAAGTAGGGCTTTATGCCTTTCTTTTTCCATGAGAAGTAGGAATAGAGATGCATGAAGGGGCTTCCGAGTTGAGCATGTTCGTGAACCCTCCGTTTATTTAAAGACCCGCTTTGGGCAATTCTAGTTTGCTAATTGTGTTTGGTTTGTTTAAAATCCTCCATCCGCATAGGGAGGTAATTCTTAAGTGTTTACATTTGTGCTTGCATAGGTCGAGTGGTTAGACACCCGACGTGGTACCACTAAGCAAAGTCCCGCTTTTATATTTCCCATCGAGTCATTGATATATGGGCAAGCTGGTAGGTCAAGAACGAACCCCACACGCTTCTAGTCCGTGTCACCCGCACACGCGAATCGTGTTGCTTTTATCGAGTCAATAATAAAAGTGGCAAGAGTTCCCTATTCCGACTTCCACGCTTTCCGGGTTCGTGATTGCGTAACTCGCACCATTTGCTCTTCAACAGAATTGGATGTGTCGACTCGGTTGACTCACGGTATGCTCAAGCATCGCCGAGGCTATGGGACTTCCTCCTTTTCCCGCTTGTGTGCCATTTGTTTGTTTGCATTGCATTGTTTGTGTGCTTATGTCAAAGCACTTGTTTGTTTATCCTTTGTCGCCTTCGACTCTACTTTAGTTAGTGATTCGAGATGGACATAGACTTAGGTTGTAAACATTTTCCCTCCTGTTTGTCATCTTCGACTCCATTCTAGCTGGTGATTCGAGATAGACATAGATCTAGGTGGTAAACCTTTGCATGTTCCTTTAGGATTCTCTCGACTCTACCTTAGTTAGTGATTCGAGTTAGACCTTAGGATGTAATCCATGCATGATGACATTAGGGATAGCATTAGATAGTTTCCCTTATTTGTTTTCTAGTTTCTTTTTGCATCCATGCATATAATATAACTAAAAATTGTTTTCTTTTTCCTTTTTGCAAATTAAAACACTTACTAATGGTTCAAACTCTTTTTCAAAGGTAAAAACAACCAACCAAATGCAAACTTTTTTTGCCTACGGGTTTTATTTATTGTGTTTAAAATTCTTTTTCATAAGTAAAAAACACATAACCCATCAAAACATGTGAGCCGAACTACGGCGCTCTGACTTTCCCATTGCACGTGGGAATACGTAGGCATCTTGTCACGGGGCTCGATCGAGCGAACTTTGTAAATACTTCCTTCTTTTCCCCGTGTTTTCTTTATTTTTCTTTTCTTTCACATGCATATTCTTTTAGCATACAGATATTATGATTAAGCAGAATAGATATAAACACACCCATTAGACAAAAATAGAAGTGGATACCGAGAGTACTACGCGGGTGCTAATACCTTCCTTCGTAATAGATTCCCTTATCCTATCTCTCGTCGCAAGACCGTGTTTTATCCCTTTCGTGTTTTCGCGATGCGCTCACCTTTCTCCTTTGTAGATAAAAACGTTCGATGGCGACTTCATTGATATAGTTATCGGATGATGTTCAGCCGGTTGTTTCACTTAGCACCATGGATGGTGAAGACTTCCCACACCCTGTGAATGCAGACATAGTCAAAAAATACTACGCATGAAAGAGACCCGCTAGGTCGACGGACCTAGGCAAAAATAAGGGCATCCTGGCGAACCAAAAGGGTTCGGGCAAATGTTAAGGATAAATACAAAACATGTACACCCGGCAAGTCGAAACCCTAAAAGGCGTTGGGCAAAAAGGGTATCCCGGTAGACCGAAACCCGAAAGGGCGGTCTAGGCAAAAGTTAGATTTAAGCATACGACTATGTCTCTTCCGATCACTTACTTTGCATCACTATCAAGATTCAAGATTCAAATGGCGAAAATCAATTCACTCACTTTCTACTAACAAAGAAGGAGATGAGATAGTTGAAATATATGAGTACTAGCATAGTTGGAACTTAACGAGATTGTTCCCGCATAGCTTTTTACTTTTCTTGTATACAAACCGCCCATACGCCACATTTCAAATAAATACAAGTTTCTTTTCTTTACAATTTTCATGTTGTTGTTTGCATAAAGTCCAACGCTTGCTTTGAATGATTATATGCATCTAACAATAAAAATCTATTCACAAACATGAAAAGTGAACAAGCAAAAGTAATTACTACAGTTCAGAATTGAGATGACGACTTAAAGTCACCAATGCATTACCCCACGAGCATAATCCCCACAGAGATGTCACTCACAACAAACCTTCCCCAGAGGAGTATACGTTAGTCCCCAGCAAGAATTCCACTCAACTAAATCATGTTACATCGCCCCAAGCAAGAACGATCCATCCCTACCAAGGTATTTATCTCCAAAGAAATATCTCTCAACAATTCCCTTCTCTCCAAAGAAGAAGGTCCGACTTGAAACTTGGTCGATAGTGCACCGTGAGGAAACCTACATCTTTATTCCCCAGAGATTACAACGGCTCCGATTCTTCCAACCCGTCCCCAAAGAACCACCAAATACTCCAAACAGACTTGCACACAAAATCCCCGGCAGAGTACCTCCAAGATTCTCCCCAACAGGGTCTACACACAAGGTCCTCGACAGCGTAACTCTACCACCCTCAACAATATCTAGGCTCAAGACGTGGTCGATAGTGCACCGAGGAATCAAAGTCTTTCTTCCTCGGGTCTCCATCCCCAAATGTAAGTCGAAATCTCCAAGCGTAACATCCGTGATCTTCTTCAAGATGGATATGTTTTGAAATACCACAACATCTACCATTCATACATTTCTCATGAAGTCACAATTCGTGCATATATCATTTATACACATCGTCATGCATCATGCTTCGCATAAGACTAACAATTTTCTATCAAAGTTTCTCTTGTTTTCTCCAAAACAGGTGCAAATTACTCCTGAAACAAACAGTCCAGGATTAATGCCCAAACCGACGGAAAACTATCTCGAAGATCGCCCTAGTTGTCCTCCGACAACCGTCCAGATTAAGACCCAATCCAGACGGAAAACTATCCGAACGACGCCTTGTTGTCCTCCGACAGATCCGTGATTAAGACCCGAATCCAGATGGGAAAACTATCTGGAACGATCACAAGTTATCCTCCGATAACGGGCAATGGATCAATACCCGATGCACAACAGGAAGCTATCCACATTTTTGCCAAACTACTACCCCCGTAGTAGTCAAGACGAAGAACTATTCGACTCATTCTTATTATCAATAAGAACTACAGTAGTCTCAAGACGCATTTTGCTTCGATGGCATCTTAAGCCCATCTCCGACTACTTATCAACATTTCTCCACTTTCGTATCGTTGCATATTTGGTTAAAACCAATACAAACCAATAGCTTCATTCAAAGATGAGCACGAAGTCTAACGTACGACTCCCTCTAGATGGCATCTTAAGCCCATCCCTTTCACTTCCGTAAACTTCTACATAGCCTCAGCGATGGCTCACTCCCAAAGATCGATCTTCCAGATGGCATCTTAAGCCCATCCCCGTCAATTCTCCTATCAACAATCTCAAGTCTAGCATGCGACTCATTCCCCAGTGAAGTCTCCAACTTCTCCAAATGGCATCTGTAAGCCCATTCCCGCATCATCACCAACCATGAGTGCAAATTTTGTGACTGAGTGTTCAATCATCTTCACCTCCAGTCACGAAAGGCGAACATGCCAATATAACCCTTCCAGTACAAGAAGATTGAACAGGGGAAGCTGTCATACCCCAACATTTGCCCTCCATCTTCTCAAGACATTTCATACACATATACACAAGGATTCCTCAAGGGTTGATCAGACAAACCCTCTCCTAGACAATCAACCCAAACTAGGGTTTGATATTTCTCAGATCAAGATGGACTTCCAACATCTCCAATGGTCTTCATGCCTCCTCATATGCTTCAAAGATTCTCCATGTCAAGTTTCAAGCCTCACAAGTCAAGTTTCCTCGCATAATTGCTCGATGTTTGAAAATCAACAGATTGGACAAAAGTCAACTGTGGTCAACATACAACAAACTTCATAATTTTTTGTCAACATCCTCATTTGGAATTCACATTCATCATTTGATCAAGGGTTGATCATGATTCATCAAGAAAACTCAAGATTTGCCCAAAAGTCAAACTTTCTAAATTAGGGTTTCTTAGTGAAAAGTCAACCAAACTTTGGCTGAGCATAACTTCTTCATACTTTCTCAGAAATTTTTCCACCACCTGTTGTTTTGAAGGAAATTCAATTCTCTACAATTTCATGTCTCACAAGAATGTTCAAAAAATGCTTCATTTGGAAAGTATGGATCAAAACATTACAGGTCCTTTTCAAAGTCAACAAAAAGTCAACATTTTGTTTTGAAGATATATTGAGCATGGAAACTCCAATTGAGATGAAACCAAAGAGTTTGGTTAGAGGACTCTTAGATATTTCCAAAAAGTCCAAGAACACTCAAAAATGTGGAAAATTGAGCAAGATACACCATTTACAAGTTGGGCAATTTTGAAGAAGTGCACAAAGAGAGATACTTCTAAAAATCAGAAATTTTGCAAATGGGCTTACTTTTTCTTCATCCAAACTTGTTCCTTATACAATTAGGAATATCCAAGCCCAATGCCACGAATTTTTATTTTATTTTTCTATTTAATTTGTATTTTATTCATTTAAATACAAATTAAATTCAAAAATAAAGTATAAAATCAAAATTTATTGCAAATTTGATTTTTCTCTCTTCCTTGAGATCCAAGCAACCCAATAAAGCCAACAAATTTTGAAATTTGATTGGATATGGCAAGAATTGATTGAAATTGATCAAAAAAGAGAAAATTTGATTTGGTACAAAATCAAATATATTTTGCATTGATTGATGATTGATTCTTCCTCAAATCAGCTCCAATTCCATCTACTATATATATACAATACATGCCACACGAATTAGGGTAGAAAAATTGGCTGGAGAAACCCTATTCAAACTCAAAAAAACCGTGCTATACAAGCTACTAGCAGCCACAGTTCTAGCTCGATTCAATTGATTCCAAGCCTTCCATTGCATTCCTTGAGGTCTTTAGAATCGATCCAGACCTTCACAACTCTCAAAAGCATCAAGAATTGAGAAATCACGATTTGGTTTGTTCTTACTTTTTCAAAAATCGAATTCTGTTTATCATGCATTATTAATGTGTTTTGATGATTGTTTTGTGTTTAGAACAAAGTTTGCAAGCTATCTGGACAATCGAATTGAGTTTCCATGGCCTGAATCGAAATATGCCATTGTTAAGGTTTTCTGAACCGAATTAGGGTTTCCTTAAATCGGTTAAATTGGACCAAAAGACCATTACCATTGCGTTTAGAATGTGATTTCCAATCGATTCATGTACTCACAACTCATTTATATTATGTGTATGAGATTTTGAGAATTGCAGGGACTATAGCGTCGCACTGAGGCCGACGCAAAATTCCTATAATTCAAATGAGAACGATGAAGTTCTTGGCGCGTGATTCTGGGCAATCATGGAGTGACACCCGTTTACAATTCATTCGTTCCGGATTTCAAACACGTGTGCGCGTTGGTTCAGATGGTCAAGGCATGGGGTTGTGAAGCTAAGGTCTCCAGTTCGATCCCTGGCAAGACCAAACATTTTTCCTCCTTTTTGCAAAACTTCTTATTTTCCATTTAATATTTTCATACATTTTAATTTCTTTTCATAATTTTTTATCATGCATTAAAAAACACCAAAAAAATATTTTTCTTTTTGCATTATTTTCAGAAAATGTTTATTTAATTTACAAAATTAAAAAATATTATTTTGCATGCATATTTAATTTTATTGTTAATTTATCATTTAAATCACATTTAATTGATTTTTAATTATTAATTTAACTCCAAAAAATCCCAAAAAATTATTTTAGCATATTAATGTGGTTTCTTGCATGAAATATTTTTCTCATTAAAAAATTATTATTTTTGCTAACATTTTCCTCTTATTCGATTTCCTCGTATTTTCCGATTTCTCATCTTTTCACAGGTTATCCCGTTTCAGACAATTTCTTTTTACCGTTTTCTTTTTACCAATAATGTAATTGCTCATGGGATGTAATAGTTTAATTAGGGTTTTTATTTTCTGCATTTTAAATTATGTATCTGCCCCAAAGCCATGTAATAGCGTAGGATTTATCTTTCCGCACTTTACATTCCCGCATTTTAATTTCCGCACCCTATAAACTGCTAGTAATTAGGCGTGTATGGCAAGATAAAAATTGAACATAGCTCACTCATAATTTCCAGGATAACATATCTGAATCAACACACTCTTTTCATACATGCATCCCTTAGGGTAATTCTCTCTCGTTGCCTTACGAATTCAAATGGTCAAGTCCCTCGAACGTAGAGGTATTCTAGCACCGTTGCCTTCAAAACAAATCATCATAGTCCCTTCGATACAAAGATCATAGACCCACGATGTCACCTAAGAACACATGATCTTGACCCTCGATTGTCGCCTACGAAAAATGATGATAGTCCCTTCGAATGTGCTAGGATACTTCCTACAAGTTGCTTTCTATGACCATCTGATGTCCCTTCGAATGTCCCGCTTACATCCAATGAATAGAGTTACCTACCAACTAATGGTATGGATAGCGCTATTCTAAAGGAACGTAGAATGATACACGAAAACGACAAATTCTGAGTAGGTAATAAGACTTTTAGTTGCTTGCTCTATCAAAATTCTTTTCACACCTCACACTTTTTTTTCAAAGTTCAAACTCTTTTCAAAAACGAAACATTTCCAAACACTTTGTATACATTCCTACATGAATCATTACAAAGTCAAAGCGAAATGCCTTTTCAAAACATTTTTTAAACACATAGAAAGCACATTTTTTAAAGTGATCTAAGAGCAACTAAGAGCCCGTAGATAACTACGGATGAAAAGGGGTGCTAATACCTTCCCTTTTCATAACCTTCTCCTTACTCAGAATCTAACGAAGGTCTTTTTCTGTACTTTTACCTTCCTTAATTGGATAAAAGAAAAGTCAGTGGCGACTCTTGCTATCCGCACATTTGCGATACAAAAACCTACAAAGTCAGTTCACCGTGTTACAGTTAGACACCAAATCTTTCATGTTTTTTCACAAGTTTTGAAAAATCACAAGAATTCTCAAATTACACTATGTTACTTGAATTTTAAGAAAGAAGTGAGAAAGCTTGTTTTGGCATAGCTTTGGTGTCGTTTCAAATGGCCAACATGACCTCTATTTATAGGTCAAAAGTTCTGAATGGTAAGTGAAGAAGATTGGCTTTGGTATTTACAAGTTGCCTTAGAGGGCAAGGAAGTCATTTTTGCAATAAATGCAAAAGGAAGCTTCCTTTTAACCATGATTAATTATTCAAATTGATCTTATCCCATCATAATTACTCTTCATCTGATTTTTTATCAGCTCTATCCCTCTTTGCTAGGTGGCATGGCTTCTAGAAGAAGAAACTCAAAAATGACCTATAATTTTGAAAGTTGTACTTGAAAATCAAGGATTTTGGAGCTCTATGTTTCAAAATCAAAAGTATAGATAGACTCCATGGATTTGAGAGTTCTTGGACATTTTGGAATGCTTGTTTCAAGGGCTACAACTTTCATGTTTTGAGTTTTTTCTAATTCCAAATGGAACTATGTGAAAATTGCCATGAAGTTTGAAAATGTGAAATTTTAACACTTGAAAATTTTCTAAGTGTTGCAAATTTTGACTTTTGTTGACTTTTCCAAATTTCTTGATTTTTTATGATCATGATGGATCATTTGAAGTATTTTGATAAAGGAAAAATTTTTGTCTTGAAAAAATTGACCAAAAGTCAAAGTTTGACTTTTCAGTGTAGATGAAATTTCATCAGATGATCTAGAAATTGACTGATGAATTCTGTGAACTTCTGTGATGTTTTGAATCCAGAAATTAGGTCAACATGTTGTATTTAGGATATGAATATCAATATCCAATAAAAAAAGTCATTCATTGATCAGAAAATCAGTGATTGCTTATCCTCGATGAAAACCCTAATTGGTCGATCCTCGATAGATCATGAGGAAAAATTTGATATCTGAAGATCAGAGATTGATGGTTCGATTAAGATAGATCAATTGAGGTGAATGAAGCTCAAAACCTAATTGATTTCCTCCTGAATCAGATGAAAAATTGATGAAACCCTAATTTTGACCTGTAGAAGCTACACCCGATTAATTCTGTTCTGAACTATTAGTGATGCAATGATGCAGATGTAAGGTGGTATATTAGGTCAAAAATTGGGGTATGACAGGAAGCAATTGTCATATCCCAAAATTTTCCCTCCTACTTCTCAAAACATTTCATACATCTATGCTCAAGGATTCCTCAAGGATTGATCAGACAAACCCTCTCCTAGACAGTCAACCAAAACTAGGGTTTGGTGATTCTCAGATCAAGATGATCTTCCAACATTTCCAATTGTCATCATGCCTCCTCATATGCTTCAAATATTCTCCATGTTAAGTTTCAAGCCTCACAAGTCAAGTTTCCTCAAACAATTGCTCGATGGTCGAAATCAATCAGATTGGACAAAAGTCAACTGTGGTCAACATACAGTCAAACTTCATGATTTTTTGGTCAACATCCTCATTTTGAAGTCACATTCATCATTTGATCAAGGATTGATCATGATTCATCAAGAAAACTCAAGATTTGCTCAAAAGTCAAACTTTCCAAATTAGGGTTTTCTAATGAAAAGTCAACTGAACTTTGACTGAGCATAACTTCTTCATAATTTCTCAGAAATTTTTCCACCACCTCTCATTTTGAAGATAATTCAATTCTCTACAACTTCATGTCTCACAAGAATATTCAAAAAATGCTTCATTTGGAAGATATGGATCAAAACATTACAGGTCCTTTTCAAAGTCAACAAAAAGTCAACTTTTTGTATTGAAGTTTTATTGAGCATGGAGACTCCAATTGAGATGAAACCAAAGAGGTTGGTTAGAGGACACCTAGAGCTTTCTAAAAAGCCTAAGAACACTCAAAAATGTGGAAAATTGAGCAAAATACACCTTGCACAAGTTGGGCATTTTTGAAGAGGTGCACAAAGAGAAATACTTGTCAAAATCCAAAATTTTGCAAATGGGCCTAGTTTTTCTTGGTTTAAACTTGTTCCTTATCTTATTTGGAACCTTCAAGCCCAATTCCACGAATTTTGTCTTAATTTTTCTATTTAATTTGGATTTTATTCATTTAAAAACAAATTAAATTAAAAAATAAGGTATAAAATCAAAATTAAATGCAAAGTTGATTTTTCTCTCATTCTTGAGATCCAAGCAACTCATACAAGCTGGAAAATTTCGAAATTTGCATTGATTTGGCAAGAAATTGATTGAAATTGGATCAAAAAAAGGAAGATTTGATTTTGTACAAAATCAAATAATTTTTGCATTGATTGATCAATATTTGTTCTTTAATTCAGCCCAAAATCCATCCATTATAAATATACAATACATACAACATGAGAAAGAACAGAAAAATTGCTCAAAAGAACCCTAACCTAAAGTCAAAAAACCGTGTTCTTGAAGCAACTTGCAGCCTTGGTTTTAGCTCGTTTCAATTGATTCTAAGCCTTCCATCACATTCCTTGGAGTCCCTAGAGTCGATTCAGACCTTTAAAACTCTCAAAAACATCAAGAATCACGAAATCCAGTTTTGGTTTGTTCATACTTTTTCAAAATTCGAATTCTGTTATTCATGCATTTTTAACATGTTTTGATGTTTGTTTTGTGTTTAGAACAAAGTTTGCAAGCTTTCTGGATGGTTGAATTGCATTTTCATGGCCTGAAACGTGATTCACCATAGTTAGGGTTTTCTGAACCGATTTAGGGTTCCTCTAAATACAAAAAATTGGACGAAACCTATACCACCATCGTGCTTAGAATGATGTTTCCAATCGAACCATGGCTTCAAAACTCATTTATATTGCTTGTGCTTGATTTTTGAAATATGCAGGGGACTTAGCGTCGAGCAAGGCCGACGCTAAGTGTTTGAAAATTCAAACGAAGAAGATGAAGATCTTCACGCGTGTTCTTGGTTCCCAGAATTCAAATCCATTCAAAAACGCTTCGTTTCATTTATTTGACACCAAACGCGCGTTGGCTCAGTGGTTAAGGCAGGGGAGTATGAAATGTCACCGAGGGACACCGGTTCGAGCCTGGGCAGGACCAAATATTTTTTACAAGTTTGCAAAACTAATTCTATTTTCTTATTTTTCTTTAATATTTTTCATCTAATTTAATTTATCTTTAATAATTTTTATCATGCATCTAAAAAACTCCAAAAATATTTCTTTTTTGCATTATCATCAGAAAAATACTTATTTAATTTTTAATATTAAAATTATTATTTTTGCATGCATATTTAATTTAATTATTAATTAATCACTTAAATGACTTTTAATTGTGTTTAAATTATCAAATCGATCCAGAAAATTGCCAAAAATTTATCTTATCATATTAATGTCATCACTAACATAAAACCTTTTTCCTCATTCAAAAATATTTCTTTTTACTAACATTTTCCTCTTATGCAATTTACTCGTATTTCCGATTATGTATCTGTTCACAGGTTGTAACGTTACGGACGATTTTTCTTGCTTTTCTTTTTCCATTATGTAATTGCCTATGGGATGTAATAGTTTAATTAGAACTTTTATTTTCCGCACTGTTATTATGTAATTGCCCCAAAGCCATGTAATAGCGTAGGACTTTATCTTTCCGCACTTTACATTTCCGCAATTTACTTTCCGCACCCTATAAACTGCTAGTAATTAGGCGTGTATGGCAAGATAAAACCGGACATAGATTACTCATAATTTCAAGATAACATATCTGAATTCGACACACTCTTTTCACACATGCACTCCTTAGGGTAATTCTCTATCGTTGCCTTTACGAATACAAATGGTCAAGTCCCTCGAACGTAGAGGTATCCTAGCACCGTTGCCTACAAACAAATCATCATAGTCCCTTCGATACAAAGATCATAGACCCACGACGTCGCCTACGAATACATGATCTTTACCCTTGATTGTCGCCTACGAAAAATGATGATAGTCCCTTCGAATGTGCTAGGATACTTCCTACAAGTTGCCTTCTATGACCATCCGATGTCCCTTCGAATGTCCCTTCTACATCCAACGAATAGGGGTACCTACCAACTAATGGTACGGATAACACTATTCTAAAGGAAAGTAAAACAACACGAAAACGACCATTCTGAGTAGGTAAATAAGACTTTTAGTTGCTTGCTCAATCAAATACTTTTCACACCACACACTTTTTGTCAAAGTTCAAACTCTTTTCAAAACGAAACATTTCCGAACACTTTGTATACATTCCTACATGAATCATTACAAAGTCAAAGCGAAATGCCTTTTCAAAAACATATTTTGTCAAACACACAGAAAGCATTTTTTAAAGTGAGCTAAAAGCAACTAAGAGCCCGTAGATAACTACGGATGAAAAGGGGTGCTAATACCTTCCCTTTTCATAACCTTCTCCCTTACTCAAAATCTAACAAAGATATTTTCCTGTTCTTTTCACCTTCCCTTAATTGGATAAAAGAAAAGTCGGTGGCGACTCTTGCTATCCGCATATTTGCGATACAAAAATCTCAAAGTCAGTTCATCAGACATGTAATCGGCGACTCACGGAGACACCCTAAAGAGAGAATGCCTTAGGGATTTTTTAGATCACTTTTACTACTTTCTGTTTGACTTGCTTGATTTACTTTAAGGGTTGCTTGGGTATTATACTTGTGGGGGATCCTACACCCGATCCGTGTTTCCTTTTAGGTAAGTAGCAATAATCGTATGCACTGCTAGACGATATCGAAACGGTCAACATGATGGCTACGTTAGTGTGACACTTTGATGTCCCGATACTCTTCATTTCCAAGTCGAGGATAGTATTTGGCTTATGCGTGGTGTCATCAACACTAACTAAGCTTTTAGAACCTTAATTGACCCATCTTGGCCATTAGAAGGTAGTGAGATGGCGGCTTTGTGCATTAAGGTTGGCTGATACTGATGCTACCCTCATTAAGATCGACTTTTGGGATATTTTCTGTCGACCACTTGGTAGTCGATTAAAATAAACGCCACGAGAAAGATCAATGATATGAGATTCCTAGAACCTGGTTACTATTATAGGACAGGATGAACCAACTCAAACTTTTGGTAGGGTAATCACCTATACCTCATGCAAGCCTTAAACCTAGGCTCATTGTGTGAATTGTTTGTGTGTGCTAAACATGACATCATGACATCATCGCATTGCATATCATTTCTAACTATTTCAAGGACCTAGGGATTTATCTTTGCTCTGTTTTATAGGGGTTATGGCTTCTAGAAAGACTATCCGAATCAACTTCATGGGTATACCTTCTCAACTCAAAGAATTGGTTTCAGAGATTCCTGATCATGCTCAGTTCATCAAAAGACATGGTTATCTGCTTGACTTGGTTATCTCCGGTTTTGAAGAAGATATGATGCACGTCTTATTCCATTGCTTTACATTCCCAGATTATCAGTTGGTTCCTACCTTGAAGAGTTCTCTGCTACTTGATACCTATTCTTGACCAAATGCCATTCACGTTTAGAAAAGGTTCCTAGGTACTAAGACATTGCATCAAGATTACATGCTAAAGCGCCGACATTGAAGCCAATTGGGAAACAAGAAGCGGAGTTAAGGGTTTACTTGCTAAGTTCCTCATTAAGAAAGCCCGAGAGTTCCTCAAAGCTATGAGTTTCCACGCATTCGAAGACATTGTGGCCTTGCTAATCTATGGTTTGGTTCTATTTCCTAACTCGGATCAATTCATAGATGTCAACGCCATCGAGTTATTCCTTACTCACAATCCAGTGCCTACTTTACTTGGAGATATTCTGCATTCTCTCCATACTGCACTACTAAGAGACAAGGAACTCTCATGTGTTGTATACCGCTATTTCTGTGTGGTTTATTTCGCACCTTCCTCCATCAAGATTGAAGAATGAACAAAGATTGAAGTGGTCTCAAAGACTAATGTCACTCTCTCACTCAGATATCCGCTGGTATCTTTTCTCTCAAAAGGACTTCACATTCATCGAGCGCCAGGAGAATTCCTAATGTACCACTCTTGGCATAAGGGAGGAATCACTTACAACCCCTTAGCTTTACGCCGCTTGGTTATGCTCAAGAGATGGTCCTCACGATATGCTTCTCCAAGACATTGTGTTCGACTACAACCACGATCTCCGGGAAGGTTCATACACGCTGGGGCATGGTAAAGAAGACCGATACCAAGACTTTGGGGCACAAAACCCATTCCTTGGGAACCTTACCTCAAAGTGCGAGCTCGAGCTCAAAACCTCATGATGCCCTTCACTGCTTTACCAGAATTATGGAACCTGCTATAGGTGACGAACCCTATACTGTTCTCCATCCTGACATGCCTACTGATCTTGAAGACTTGAAGAGATCCTGGATTCAACTTAAAGAAGAAAGGGATACATTTGAAGCTCAGTGAGCGAGAAGAAGGTACTAGAGTTGACCAAGCTACTTCACGAGGAGCGGAACATCAACGCCTACCTCGGCACCAAGAGGAAGCGCCCATGGGAGACTTAGAGCTTTAGGATTTTTATGCTTTTCTTTTATTGTTTTGAACTATCTTTTGTACTTAAAAAGAAAAAGAGAATAAAAAGAGAACTAATAAATGTTTGTTCGTGCTTGTTTAACAAATTTAAATTCCTAAGGTCCTTGAAAACATTACATTGCATTTACATAAACACCGCATATCATGGCATAACATCTCATAACAGGTACATCAAAGATTGGTTTTCTCATTTTCTCGCTATTTATTTTAGCAGAAATGGCTCTTGAACAGATCACAAAGATCTTCGTGCCCGTAATGCTCAGCCCTGGAGATGTTCACAAGCTTGGTCCAAGGCCAAGAAGATCCAAGAAGCTCATCAATGTAAAGAAGAGGGCTGGTGTTCTCAACATGGGTAGACGCTACAAAGGTGGTCCTAAAGTGGTCACCGGATAGAGCTCTCAGAAGGGAGTATCAAGACTGAGGGAAGTGTCAAGGGACATGAAGAAGACCAGCGTGATCCTGAGAAAGACAAATAAGATCACTATGATAATGACCAAGAATCATGAAGATGACAAGTACAAGCAACTCAAGACCGTCTCAATGTCAGAAAACCTCAAGATGTCCGGCTGAATTTTGATGACTTGAGTCTTGTCCCGTGTGGTGATTCCTCCCAAGTTCAAAGTTCCAACTTTGCCAAATATGTTCAAGATCAACCCCACACCGATGATGTAAAGTTGTGGATGCATTATTTTCAAGAGAGTTTGTCCTAACTCGCTTGGAGTGGTATTATCACCAGAGAATGACCGTATCCGTACTTGGGGTGACTTAGTGGATGAGCACATGATGAGTACAATGTTAAATTGGCGCCCACCGCATGCAACTACGAGCATGTCCATGGGTCGATGAGAAGTTCAAAGAGTACGCCGTAAATGGAGAGATCTAGCAGGCAGAGTTCAACCACCCTTGTCCCATAGGGAGTTGGTTGATATGTTTATGGGAACACTGACAGACCCATTCTTCAATCATCTGATTGGAAACTCTTCAGCCGGATTCACTGAGCTGATATTGACAGGAGAGCGTATTGAAGCTGGTATTAAGAGTGGGAAGATTCATGTAGAGACATCTTCAAGTGCTGTGAAGAGATCTTTTGGTGGTAAGAAAGAAACTAATGTTGTGTATGGTCAGAAAATTCGAGCCAAGACCGAACGCTACTAACTGTGGGGGCTTGTGATCTCCAATCCTACGCCAAGATAACCTCAACAGACAACGCCACAGCGTAACGCGCCACTAAGACAAGCACGAAGATCAACATGCCGTTGTCGCAAGCCTTGCAACACATGTTGAAAGCAGAGCTGACATTGAAGGATCCTCCCGAGTGTCAACACTTCCTCTCCGAGATACAATCCTAATGCTAAGTGTGCTTACCACCCAATAGCCTGTGGCACGACATCGACAATTGTTGGGCTCAAGAACAAAATTCAAGATATGATTGAAGCTAAGCATTGAGTTTGACCCTCCGCTGAGACCAATATGATCAACGCGCCTATGCCTAACCATGACAAAAGTTCCAATGCTATTGGCGAACTCTTATGTTTTCAACATAGATGACTTGACCATTCCTCCGATGATTAAGAAGAATTTGCCGTTTGTCAACCTGTGATGCCCAGAGAATTGTTGTTGGTGCCCATCTGCACCTGATGGTTGCGCTTGGTTGAGAAGACGTGTTCAGTGCATGATGGATAACCGTGAAATACTATTCCTGAAACCATCTGTGGAGAGCCTGTGTGAAGACATGTCCAGAAATCAAGATCAAGATATGAATGAAACTGCATCAATGTGTGGGATACCTTGGGGCAGCCAAGTGGAAAGTTTGATTACATGGTGAAGTACACTGTTCCTGAAAGCTACAAGATTCCTATTGAAAATGTTAAGGCAACCGGATGGGGCGACGATTTCTCAGAAGACTATGCTGATGTTAACACAATAAGGATTTCCTCTACTGATTTTGTGCCTAGAGTGGCACCTCTCATCATTACTTCTCATAGACCACTTCCATATTCCTCCGACAAAGCTATTCCTTTTAATTATGGATCTGATGTCTACTATCATGGCGTCAAGCAAGACCCTCTGACCATTGAAGATCTTACAGTTGAAGCTACCATTCCTGACATTGACAACATCACCGGATCAAGTAAGGTGACTAACCGAAGAGTATTCTCCGTAAATATCTCCTCCAACCATGACTCCAAACAGATTCCATATTTAACCAGCCCCGAGACTAGAGGGAAAGAACCAGTGTCTCATCCTGCTCAGCCAGAAGTACCAAAGGAAGTTGCTGAAGATACCTCCAAACGAGAAATGGAGGAAATTTTGAAGATCGTTAAGAAGAGTGACTACAATGTTGTGGAACAATTGGGACAGACTCCGTCCAAGATCTCCATGCTTGCTCTGCTCTTGTGCTTTGAGGCTCATGCTAAAGCCTTGGTGAAGTTTCTGAAGAATGCTCATGTACCGCAAGACACTACTACTGATCAATTTGAAGTTTGTATTGCTAGCCTGGCTGCCAACAACGGCCTAGGTTTCTCTGATGCTGATTTGACTACTGCCGAAAGGAAACACAATAAAGCCTTGCACATCTGTGTTAAATGCAAGGGCACTACATTGTCTCATTTTTGGTGGATACTGGTTCTGCTTTGAACATCCTACCGAAGAGTGCTTTTGATTGACTTGATGTTGAAGGATTGGTTCTGAGAGCCAGTGACATAGTTGTGAGAGCTTTTGACGGTTCCAAGCGAACATTTGGAGAGCCTATTGCCCGCAAAGTCGACTTTCGACTCTACTTTCTTTGTCATGGACATCCGCCCATTACTCTTGCTTACCTGGACCCTTGGATACATGGGCAGGCGCTATTACCTCTACCTTACATCGTAAACCCAAGTACTGAAAGGGAAGGTTGTTACAAGATATGGTGAAGAAGAATATATGGTCATCATCTCATTCCGATATCTCGAGATGGAGGGTGAATTATTTGAGACTCCCTCGCAAGCTTTTGAAACAATCCCGTAGTCATGCCCGCTGACCTCCCACACCCGGTTACACAAGTTCCGCCTAGGATGGCCTCATGAAAGATGCTCAAGTCACACGAAGAAGGAAGTAGTACTATTTGGGGACAGCTCCCTGATCTTCCTTTCAAATCTAGCAAGACTGGTTTAGGCTTCACCATCGAGGTCAAGATGATACGCGAACGTGCCGCCAACTTCCTTTCTCGTGATCAGCCGTAGTGGAATCCATGCTATGAAGACACGACAACGACTTCGACATCAGCAAGTGGATCTTCCCAACTCCCGACAACGGACCCAGCAATTGGAAGACTGAAGACGTCATACCAATCTCCTTTAGACAGGAGTAATTGCTTTGTTTTTGTTTTGCTTTTCGTTTTCTATGTTTTGAACAATAAATTCTAAAGCCTAGTGCCTTGCTCGGGGCATCATGGCTCGTTTGTGAGGGTTATTATCTGTCATTTGCATATTTTCATTCAATAAAATCGTTGGACTTTTGCATTAATTGTTGCTTTCTTTCTTTACTTTATCACCCCTTCAAAAAGTTATGTGTTTCTTACACACACCCACGTGATACACTGCAGAATCACTCCGAATATCGTTGATAACAGCTATGCTATTGCTAAATATGACTTCGATAATCCGATCTACCAAGCCGAAGACGAAAGTGAGGAAGATTGTGAAGTGCCAGGAGAACTTGTCAGACTGCTACAGCAAGAAGATCGAGTTATACAGCCACATGAAGAGCCAGTTGAGGTTGTGAATTTGGGTCCTGATGAAGACAGTTGAGGTACTAATGAAGACAGAAAAGAGATCAAGATAGGAGCAGGTCTTGAGAACAATGTCAGAGAAAGATTGGTTCAGATGCTACGAGACTATATCGAGGTTTTTGCTTGGTCATACGAAGACATGCCGGTCTAGACATTGATATTGTGGTACACGCCATCGATAAAAGAAGGTTTTCTCCCGTGAAATAGAAGGTCTCGATGCGCCCCGAGATGTCGAGAAAATCAAAGCCGGGTTATGAAGCGCTCAACGCTTTTTATCTCATACTTCCTATCCACGGGTGGCTAATGTGGTGCATGTGCCCAAGAAGGATGGCAAGGTACGAATGTGTGGATTACGTAGATCCGAACAAAGCGAGTCCGAAAGACGATTTCCCACTTCCTCATATTGATGTTCGTTGACAACACCGCCAAAGACAAGGTTTTCTCCTTCATGGATGGTTTCTCCTACATAATCGATCAAAATGGCCTCAAGACATGGAGAAGACTACTTTGTTATGTGGGGCACTTCGCTACAAGGTTATGCCTGTCGAAGAACGCAGGCGCCACTTATCAGTGTGCCATGATGACGTTATTTCATGACATGATTCATCACGAGATAGAGGTCTACGTCGACGATATGATAGCTCGATCACAGACTGAAAAAAAACATCTTGATCATCTACGGAAACTATTTGATAGGTTGAAGAAGTACAGATTGAGACTTAATCCCAACAAGTGCACCTTTGGAGTCCGATCCAGAAAACTCCTAGGGTTTGTTGTCCGCGGTAAAGGTATTGAAGTTGACCCCGCCAAGGTTAAAGCTATTCAAGAGATGCCAGCTCCACGCACCGAGAAGGAAGTCAGAGGTTTCTTGGGCCGATTGAATTACATTGCCAGATTCATTGCACACCTAACTGCTACTTGTGAGCCAATCTTCAAGTTACTGAAGAAAGATCAAGTGGTGGAATGGAATGACGATTGCTGATCGCTTTTGACAAAATCAAGGAGTACCTACAAAATCCTCCTATCCCGATGCCACCGTCAAGGAAGACCTCTTATCATGTACTGATGTTGTTAGAGAACTCAATGGGGTGTGTGTTGGGGCAACATGACGAGTCCGGTCGAAAAGAGTATGCAATATACTACCTTAGCAAAAGTTTACCGATCGTGAAACAAGATACTCACAAATGAGAAAACTTGCAGGCTTTTGCGACTAAGACAGTATATGTTGACTCACACTACCTTGTTGATTTCTAAGATGGATCCGATAAAATGCATATTTGAGAAACCAGCTCTCTCCGGAAGAATAGAAAGATGGCAAATGATCCTGACCGAATACGACATCCAGTACACTTCTCATAAAGTGATCAAAGGAAGTGTAGTAGCCAATCATTTGGCTCATCAAGCCGTAGATGACTATCAGTCTATGCAGTTCGAATTTCCAGATGAAGATGTTTTACTAGTTATAGATTGCGAAGAACCAGGCCCAGACGAAGGACCTGAACAATGATCCCGATGGACTATGGTCTTTGGTAGAGCCTCAAACGCACTTGGCAATGGCATTGGCGCCATCATTAAATCTCCTACAGGCGGACATACTCCTCTCACCGCCAGATTATGTTTCAGTTGCACTAACAACATGGCCGAATACGAAGCGTGCATCATGGGTATCAAAGTTGCTATTGACTTAAGAATCAAGTTTTTACAAGTGTATGGAGACTCTTTAGTGATCAACAGACATATGCGAGGGATACGAAGCATCCGTGATCTCATTCCGTGACGAGAGCATGTTTTGAGTTTGATCCCCTACTCCGAAGAGATCACTTTCAATCAAATTCCACGAGAAGAGAATCAGTTGGAAGACGCGTTAGCTACTATGTCATCTATGTTCAAGGTCAGATGGGACAACGAGGCTCCCCAGGTCATCATTGAGAAGTTTGATGAACCAACATATTGTTATGAGCTTGATACAGAAGAGAAACCTTGGTTCTACGACGTGAAGAGGTATCTTGAGACTCGGGAATATCCCGCAGGGGCATCTGTCAACGATAAGAAGTTTTTGAGAAGGTTCGCATCCAAATTCTTCCTCAGCAATGACATCTTATACAAACGCAATCACGACTTGTGTTTACTCCGCTGTGTGGACCAGAAAACGGTAGCACGTATCATGGAAGAGTTACACGAAGGCGCATTTGGTACCCACTCCAGTGGTCATACAATGGCTAAGAAGATTTTGAGAACAAGTTACTATTGGTCCACCATGGAAGCTGATTGTCACCGTTATGCTCGATCTTGTCACAAATGCCATATTTATGCAGACAAAGTGCACGTACCTCCAGTACTTCTGAATGTTCTAACAGCTCCCTGGCCTTTTGCAATGTGGGGCATTGACATGATCGGAGAAATCAAGCCCACGGCTTCCAACGGACATCATTTCATCCTTGTGGCAATTGACTATTTCACCAAGTGGGTAAGCACCTCATTCGTGATCTACCAAGAATGTTGTGGCTCGATTCATCAAACATAATCTTATCCGCGGTATGGCACTCGAAAGGATTATCACAGATAACGGCTCTAATCTCAACAATAAGATGATCACCGAACTCTGCACGCAGTTCAAGATCAAGCATCACAACTCTTCTCCTTATCGGCCTAAGATGAATGGCGCAGTGGAAGCCGCCAACAAGAACATTAAGAAGATTATACAGAAGATGACAGTGACTTACAAGGATTGGCATGAGATGTTACCATTCACTCTTCATGGTTATCGCACTATAGTACGAACATCAACAGGGGAAACCCCCTTCTCTCTTGTATACGGTATGGAGGCAGTCCTACCCATCGAGGTTCAGATACCCTCAACAAGAGTCCTCCAGGACGCAGAGTTAGGCGAAGACGATTGGATCCAAACTCGCCTTGATCAGATCAACTTGATTGACGAGAAACGACTCGCGTCCATCTGCCATGGATGATCTATCGGGCGAATGATCAGAGCATTCAACAAAAGAGTCAAGCACCGAGTCTACCAAGTCGGTGATCTAGTAGTCAAGCGCATCATTCTTCCACAAGGTGATTCCAGGGGCAAATGGACTCCCACCTACGAGGGACCGTTTGTAGTCAAGACAAGATTTTCCCGGAGCTATGATACTTAGCACCATGGATGGTGAAGACTTCCCACACCCTCGTGAACGCATATAGTCAAAAATACTACGATAAAAGAGACCCGCTAGGTCGACCGCCTAGGCAAAAGTAGAGATCCCGCGAACCCAAAAGGTTCGGGCAAAAGTTAAGGATATATACAAAACATGTACACCCGGCAAGTCGAAAACCTGAAAAGGCGGCTTGGGCAAAAAAGGGTATCCCGATAGATTGAAAACCCGAAAGGGCGGTCTAGGCAAAAGTTAGGGATTTAAGCGTACAACTATGTCTCGTCCAGATCATCTATCTACAGACTACTATCAGCATTCAAGGTTCAAATGGCGAAAATCAATTCACTCACTTTCTACTGACAACAAGGAGATGAGATAGTTGAAATATATGAGTACTAGCATAGTTGGAACTTAACGAGATTGTTTCCGCATAGCTTTTTACTTTTCTTGTGTAAAAACTACTTGGCCATACGCCACCTTTCAAAATTAATACAAGTTCTTTCTCTTTACAATTTTCACTATTGTTGTTTGCATAAAGTCCAACGTTTGCTTTGAATGATTATATGCATATGACAAAAAATATCTACTTACAAACATGCGAAAAGTGAATGAACCAGGATAATTACTACAGGCTACAGGAATTGAGATGACGACGAAAGTCACCAATACGTTCCCCTGCAAAGTACAATCCCCACAGAGATGTCGCTCACTACAAACTTTCCCCAACGGAGAACGCATTTTCCTCCACTAGTCCCGACATTCCAAGCTTCATCATGTTAGTCCCCGAGCAGTGATCCCAATCAAACTAAGCCATGTTACATCAGTCTCCAAGCAGTAACGATTCATCACCAGCAGAGGTATGCCCAGCCAAATATCTCTCAGCAATCATCACCTCCCCGACAGCAGCAGCATCCAGACTTGAAACCTGGTCAGATAGTGCATCGGAGGAAACCTACATCCTTTATTTCCCCAGCCAGAGATTTCGACAGGCTCCAGATCCTCCAGACCCGGTCTCCCAGCAACTATCAAATGCTCTCCACCAGGATCTATGCGCAAGATCCCCAGTAGAGCGCCTCCTAATTTTTTTCCCCAGCAGGGTCTATGCGCAAGATCCTCAGTAGCGCGTCTCTCGATCTCTACCATCCTCAACAATATCTAGGCTCAAGACTTGGTCAGATAGTGCATCGGAGGAATCGAGGTTATCTTTCTTCTCAGGGTTTCTAATCCATTTTGTCCCCAAACAGAAGCCAGGAATCCCCAAGCAGAACATCCACATCTTCTTCAAGATGGACATGTTTTGAAATACCGCAACATCTATCATTCATACATTACTCATAAAAAGTCATAATCTTTGTGTATATCATTCATGCACATTGTCATGCATCATAATCTGCATAAGACTAACAATATTCTATCAAAGTTTCTTTTGTTTTTCCCAAACAGGTGAAAATCACTTCTGAAACAACAGGTCCATGATTAATGCCCGAAGCCAGACGGGAAAACTATCTGAACGACCTCCCAAGTTGTCCTCCGACAACAGGTCCAGGATTAATACCCGAAGCCAGACGGGAAACCCTATCCGAACAACCGCCCACGTTGTCCTCCGACAACAGATCCAGGATTAATACCCGAAGCCAGACGGGAAACCCTATCCGAACGATCACACAAGTTATCCTCCGATAATGTGCATTGATCAATACCAAGCACAATAGGAAGTCATCCATATTTTGCCGACTATTATCCTCTCGTAGTAATCAAGACGAAGATTTGTTCGCCTCTCTTGTTATCAACAACAACTACAGTAGTCTAGCGTTTACTGCTTGCCTTGGATGGCATCTTAAGCCCATCTCCGACTATTTGTCGGCATCTCTCCGCTTATCGCCGCATATTTGGTTAAAACCAATATAAACCAATAACTTCATTCAAAGATGAGCACGAAGTCTAACATAAGATTCCCTCCGGATGGCATCTTAAGCCCATCTCCATGCTCCCTTCTATTTTCAAGAATATCTACCGAGCCTAGCATACGGCTCATTCCCCAGCATCGATCATTCCAGATGGCATCTTAAGCCTATCTCCGACGACTCTCCTATTCAGACAACATTCTTGAGTCTAGCATATGACTCATTCCCCAGCGAAATCTCCAATTTCTCCAAATGGCATCTATAAGCCCATTCTCGCATCAATCAACAGCGAGTGCAAATTTTCAGGAGTACTCGAGTGTTCAATCATCTTCTACCTCCAGGTCACGAAAGGCAAGCATGCCAATCTAACCCTTCCAGTACAAGAAGATTAAACAGGGGCAGCTGTCATACCCCAAAATTTGCCCTCCTACTTCTCAAAACATTTCATACATCTATGCTCAAGGATTCCTCAAGGGTTGATCAGACAAACCCTCTCCTAGACAGTCAACCAAAACTAGGGTTTGGTGATTCTCAGATCAAGATGATCTTCCAACATATCCAATGGTCATTATGCCTCCTCATATGCTTCAAATATTCTCCATGTTAAGTTTCAAGCCTCACAAGTCAAGTTTTCGCATAATTGTTCGATGGTTGAAAATCAGTTGTATTGGACAAAAGTCAACTGTGGTCAACATACAATCAAACTTCATGATTTTTGGTCAACATCCTCATTTTGAAGTCACATTCATAATTTGATCAAGGATTGATCATGATTCATCAAGAAAACTCAAGATTTGCTCAAAAGTCAAACTTTCCAAATTAGGGTTTTCTAATGAAAAGTCAGCTGAACTTTGACTGAGCATAACTTCTTCATACTTTCTCAGAAATTTTTCCACCACCTCTCATTTTGAAGAGAATTCAATTCTCTACAACTTCATGTCTAACAATAATGTTCAAAAAATGCTTCATTTGGAAGATATGGATCAAAACATTACAGGTCCTTTTCAAAGTCAACAAAAAGTCAACTTTTTGTATTGAAGTTTTATTGAGCATGGAGACTCCAATTGAGATGAAACCAAATAGTTTGGTTAAAGGACACCTAGAACTTTCTAAAAAGACCAAGAACACTCAAAAATGTGGAAAATTGAGCAAAATACACCTTGCACAAGTTGGGCATTTTTGAAGAGGTGCACAGAGAGAAATACTTGTCAAAATCCAAAATTTTGCAAATGGGCCTAGTTTTTCTTGGTTTAAACTTGTTCCTTATCTTATTTGGAACCTTCAAGCCCAATTCCACGAATTTTGTCTTAATTTTTCTATTTAATTTGGATTTTATTCATTTAAAAACAAATTAAATTAAAAAATAAGGTATAAAATCAAAATTAAATGCAAAGTTGATTTTTCTCTCATTCTTGAGATCCAAGCAACTCATACAAGCTGGAAAATTTCGAAATTTGCATTGATTTGGCAAGAAATTGATTGAAATTGGATCAAAAAAAGGAAGATTTGATTTTGTACAAAATCAAATAATTTTTGCATTGATTGATCAATATTTGTTCTTTAATTCAGCCCAAAATCCATCCATTATAAATATACAATACATACAACATGAGAAAGAACAGAAAAATTGCTCAAAAGAACCCTAACCTAAAGTCAAAAAACCGTGTTCTTGAAGCAACTTGCAGCCTTGGTTTTAGCTCGTTTCAATTGATTCTAAGCCTTCCATCACATTCCTTGGAGTCCCTAGAGTCGATTCAGACCTTTAAAACTCTCAAAAACATCAAGAATCACGAAATCCAGTTTTGGTTTGTTCATACTTTTTCAAAATTCGAATTCTGTTATTCATGCATTTTTAACATGTTTTGATGTTTGTTTTGTGTTTAGAACAAAGTTTGCAAGCTTTCTGGATGGTTGAATTGCATTTTCATGGCCTGAAACGTGATTCACCATAGTTAGGGTTTTCTGAACCGATTTAGGGTTCCTCTAAATACAAAAAATTGGACGAAACCTATACCACCATCGTGCTTAGAATGATGTTTCCAATCGAACCATGGCTTCAAAACTCATTTATATTGCTTGTGCTTGATTTTTGAAATATGCAGGGGCCTTAGCGTCGAGCAAGACCGACGCTAAGTGTTTGAAAATTCAAACGAAGAAGATGAAGATCTTCGCGCGTGTTCTTGGTTCCCAGAATTCAAATCCATTCAAAAACGCTTCGTTTCATTTATTTGACACCAAACGCGCGTTGGCTCGGTTAAGGCAAGGAGGTGTCACCGAGGGACACCCTTCGAGCTCAAGTGACCAAATGTTTTTTACAAGTTTGCAAAACTAATTCTATTTTCTTATTTTTCTTCAATATTTTTCATCTAATTTAATTTATCTTTAATAATTTTTATTGTTCTTGCAGGAAAAACCTCATGTAAGATCTTAAGGGATTCGGAGGCTCATACAAGGATGAATGGCCTCCAAGCTATGGGTCTAGCTTACCCCGCAGTTGGGAGCCCTTAGAGACAAAGTAGATGACCCCTCTTGAGCATGTGGCTAAGAGAGGTAATGAGAGAATGATCCTCTTCTTATGGCCCTAAGGCCTCTTTTATAGCATAGCCATCACTAATGAACATAATTATGTAACCGTCCATTAATACTTGAAACCGCTACTTAATGATTCGTAACGTCCATAACTGTTCCATAAGTAGCGAACGGGCCGGCCGACTGGGTTTCGCCGAGGAGCTCACCGGTTACCGACTATAGGATCCTTCCCGGGGCTGACCCGTTCTCCTATCGCAATTCCAAGGATCATGCTGGATAAGGGCCTCACATCTCAGTCCGAGATCCATCCCGGATGTCTGCAAACCCTCCTGGCCTTACTTCTAGGAAATTTATGCATGAACATAAGCCCCCCGAGCATATGGTTTCTAGACCTTGAAGCCTTATGCTCGATTTTAATAAAATCATAAACTTTGACCCAGGCCGGACCTCCAATACCAACTTGTGCCTTAGTGTGAATTTGCACACAGTGGTTTACCATTCTTCGCTTTGGAGGTTTTTAATGTAACGCACCGAATCGACACTCCAAGTAACGCTTGTTTTAGTCCGGCAGGATCCCGTGACGCAGGGATAAAAATTCCTTCGACCTCACACCTCGGCCCTGAGCAAGAAAATATATAGATGCACTAGCCCCGAGTATCCCGAGTCAAGGCTTTGGTGAAAATGTTTTGACGGAATCCATTAAGGTCCTTCGCTTATATATCCTGTATGAGAGCTTTTAAGGTTGCTCATGAACGATTTTATGTTATGCTACTAGCCCCCAAGCCATAGGGTGTAGCAAACAACTGCCCTGATGGCTTGGACGAGTACGTAACAATTTGTTCACAATGTATTCCTATCCTCGTCGCTGAATCGATACTCCAGTTTAACCCAAACATATAGCTCGTTCTTAGTCCGAGCTGGACTCAGAACTTTGTCGGGCTATTGGTAGTAAGACTTAGCTTAACTAGACCAGCCCCCGAGTCACATGATGCATCAAGCAGGCTATACTGGCTTTTCCAAGCACATAACAACTGTTCATGACACCACTTCAGTTTTTTACCGCTTTAACGCGTTAGATACAGAGCCCCCCTGCGGGTTGGATGAACTTAGAGGTTCAACGCCACTAAGTTGATCCGAGATAGGACCATAGCTCTGTGTGACGAATCCCGAGGTTTCAATGCCACTAAGAGTTAATCCGAGACGGAATCAGAGCTCTTAGTAGCTCACCTGAGGCTTCAACGCCACTAGGAGTTGATCCGAAATAGGACCAGAGCTCCGTGACTTGCCGGAAATTATAGGTGTAACCGCCACTAGGAGTTTGATCCGAGACGTAATCATAGTGCGAGGGTGACTGTGAGGTTGTTCCGAGTAGGAACAGAGCCTTTGAGGTCGTGAGCTCTATAGGGATGATCCGAGACGGATTCAGAGCCCAACCGAGGTTGACCTGAAGGTTGTTCCGCGTAGGAACAGAGCCTTTGAGGTTCAGAGCCTCTATAGGGATGATCCGAGACGGATTCAAAGCCCAACCGAGGTTGACCTGAAGGTTGTTCCGCGTAGGAATAGAGCCTTTGAGGTTCAGAGCCTCTATAGGGATGATCCGAGACGGATTCAGAGCCCAACCGAGGTTGACCTGAAGGTTGTTCTGTGAGGAACAGAGCCTTTGAGGTTCGTGAGCTCTATAGGGATGATCCAAACGGATTCTGAGCCCAACCGAGGTTGACCAAGGTTCGTGCTCCACCGAGGTTGACCGAGGGTTCGTGAGCCCCACCGAGGTTGACCAGAGGTCGTGAGCCCTTCCGAGGTTGACCAAGGGTTCGAGCCCTTCCGAGGTTGACCAGGTTCTGAGCCTCACCGAGGTTGACCAAGGGTCTGAGCCCTTCCGAGGTTGACCAAGGGGTTCAGAGCCTCTTTCGAGGTTGACCAAGGGTTCAGAGCCTCTACCGAGGTTGACCAGGGGGTTCAGAGCCTCTACCGAGGTTGACCAAGGGTTCAGAGCCTCTTCCGAGGTTGACCAAGGGGTTCAGAGCCTCTTCCGAGGTTGACCAAGGGTTTAGAGCCTCTATCGAGGTTGACCAAGGGGTTCAGAGCCTCTACCGAGGTTGACCAGAAGGTTGTTCCGCGTAGGAACAGAGCCTTTTCGGAAGAGGGTTTTACCGTGACTGAGAGACGATCCGAGACCGAGCTCAGCAGTACGTACCTAGCCTTTGATTTCCGCCATATCCGAGTCTTGAGGTGCGGAGCACTTTTAACCGTTACATCCTATTTAGTTTTTACAAACTATAATTAATTCCAAGATGCCTCTTCCCCCACGCAGGAGATCAAGACGACACCTTATACAACGGTTTTTTAAACAATATTGTAATCTTTTACAAAATTTCAACAATTCAATCTACCCGGCTTTTCACTGTCTTCTCTTCTACCATTCTTGATTGGGATGGTTATATGAGCCCCCCAAGCGCTTAGTTTTTTAAAAAAGATGAAGTGCTTGATACCAAGCCATCCTTATCAAGGAGGACTCAGTTTTGTCGTTTTGTTCCTCGAGTACTTTAGGCTAGGTACTTTGCTTATAGTCTTTGCATGTTGTCCGGATCCTTCCTTATTTTGATACAAAATAAAAATAGAATGCCTCCCGCCCACGTAGGGGATAAGGACGACACCTCTATCTCTGAATGAGATCCTTTGATAACAACATATATATTAATTCGCCCTATTACAATGATGTTAAATCATAAATTTGCATATGTTCAGCCCAACGATTTATTCCAGTATTCTATTGCAGATCGACTTTTGCTTCGAACAATGCGACAGACTCGAAAATATTGGTATTGCCCGTTTCTGTGAGTTAGTTGCCCCATAACAACGATGAGTTTGTTTTATTGGTGAATTCACAGCATGTGTTTGATAACTTTGTATGATAGCAAACTCTGGCCGAAATATCATTTGGTAGCATTGTTTTTTAACCGTGTTTGGCCTGCTTATTCAAAATTGATTAGTTACTAAGTTTCTATAATATACAGTTAATGCAACATTACAAGAATTTTGGGAAATAATAATAACTACGATATTTCAAATGACTTATCTCATGGTTTAATCATGCATGTGCCGCATCCAGAACCGTCAGCTACTATGATCTCTTTAAGCTAGGGTGGTGTGCAGCACCCGAGATGTCCTGATCAGAACAATCGCACCTTTAGTTATACGATTTAGATCAGTCCCGTCCTTCTTCAGCAACACCGTAAATTTTTGGGTATTGATGAGGCAATGTTTCAACCGTTCCCGATCTATAAATTTATTGTCCGCTTGATTTGAAGCCGACTAGTAGTCGTGTAGCCTCCTTGCATTTTTCCAAAGCATGCCGAGAACTACGACATACAAAAATTAGCAACTTGGAGCTACTAACCATGATATCCATTCAAACAGAAAATATCCTGACTAAAAGGTGCCTTGGAAAACATATAATGTTAGTATAATTATGTATGAAACTTTCACCAATTTCTTCATTGTTTGTTATAGAGATTAACAACAATCAGTAAACAAATAGTCATGCCTCTACACTACAACATAATCGACGTGAAAACCAGTTTTTTTGCCACTAGAGCTCATCCAGCGTGAGAGTTACAAAAAGTAATAGAGTCTTCACGTATTTTCAATACTTTTAATGCTAAACCATATTGGTTATTAAAGTTCTCTTTGCAACACACGCAAAATGTTAATGAACCAATCGCCTCATAATTGTAACCAAATAATAGTAACAGACATCACTCCAATGAATGACGATTTGTTCGTTGTAATTGGTAAGAAAAACGAATAAGAATTACTTATCTTCTGATTGTGGTCATGAACTGTGATCAGTTCCGAGCTTACACCGGAAAGTTGTTGTTGTAATGCTAGCCCTGCTCTACTTCGGACCCATATGCCGCTTGACTGAAGTTGCCACATCCCAACACGGATTTCCTTCGTATGGTGAGTTTCTTTACTCTTGCCGCTCGGGTAGTTGTGCCAAGCACGAGCATAGTTGCTTGTTGAGTTTAACTAGCTAGTCTAGACAACAGAACCCTGTTTTGAGATGCCACTACCAAAACTCATGGCTGACACAGCACAACATATTGAATATTAAAAAACATGTTCCAAATCGGCAGCAGCCATTTTAGATGAGTATGTAATATTCAAATGTTTTTGTTTTCTGCAACAAGAAAGGAGAAGACAAGAGTAGTCTTATCTTTCGTTTGACGAGATCGATGTCGTCAGCTGAGGTAGAAACTTTTAATCCTTGCTAATCGGCTTGGACTTTGCTCTCGACTTCCAACCGTAAAGGTGACCCTCGGCGTCATAAAATAGTAGCTATAAACCTCTTCAAACTAATCTGCTTGCCTGCCTTTGGTTGTTGTATCGAACAACTTTTCTGCCAGAATAATCTCATGGATGACCAGAATGCTACTACTTTTTCCACGTGAGTACTGACGACAGCGGAGATACGAATGTTTCATTGATGCCTTTGCTCGGCAACGTCTGCTCGAGTTCATTTTAGCTCCAGCAAGAATATTTCTACGGCGACTGCATCCTCCCAACTCAGTCCCCGCCGTCTGTTTTGCATCATCGTACGTCTTGGAAGTATCTCGCTTGGGTCTGTGCACCTTCCAGTTAGTGTTACTAATGTTCTTTCACCAGCAGGCTCATATTCAGGTTGTCTGCCTTTCGAGGATGGCCTTCTGCGTTTTGGAACTTATTACCATCTCAGACCGCCATCGTGATCGGAGGCCGAATGTTCATCTTAACATGCTGGAACATCTGAGCTGAATGTTCGGCAGATCGCGTTCCTCCTTCTCGTTGTTCTGAGATCCAATGTTATGGCTTGGTTCCCACAACACCTGGATCGGTCAGTTCGAGTGCTCTAATGCTCGTATCACTGACGTTTCATCAGAGGCCTACATGTTTCGCTCATCTACTGGCATTGTTACACTTAATTAAAGCCGACAATGGTCAGCTACAAGAAACAATGCACTGAGTAAACGTTAGTCCCAAGAAATTAACTCATTCATGGTGTAATGTACAACTCCTATAATGAAGATAAATAATGTATGATAGCACCAGTTTATAACCCGAGAGTGTGAGCCACTTATCTTTCCATGTTGATTGGTTGCTGCATCTGATCAATCCCTTCAAACAGCTGCATCATCCTATGGCATTGATGGATTTGTAAGCTTACCTCTCCGACTTCGATCATGGTTGTATAAACTCGCCGACAACTCCGGTTGCCCGCCAATAATGCTGACAGCATATCAGACCCATCTGGATTAACCACCGGGGATGCTCGGCATCATTAGGTAACTTCATATCGAATGCTCGGAATCATTGATTTCATCACCATGGGAAATCTGCCTCCCTTTTCGTGAGTCACCAACTCCTCACAGTCAGCAAGCAATCAATACGTGTTTGCTTGGAAATGATCTCCTTCCATCTCGACATCAAAGCATTATCGGTGATATCTTCACGTATCTTTGGTAATTGAACATTCTTCTAAAAGACGTCTCGCCTTATCTTCCCACTCCTAGATACCAGAGGGTATCACCAATATGCGGAGGGGCCGTTACAATAAAACATTAAATTAATTCCCATGAACGGTTACCAATCTTTCACCAAATTCAAGTTGTTATTTCAATGATTTATAACTGTGAATTAAAGGTAATTGGACTTAATTAGAAGAGCGGGTAAGAATCACTTATCTTTGATTGTCGACTCGATGCTACCATGCGTTTCGACTTAGATGACCCACTCTTTTTGCAACATTGCCTGAGCAATCTGATATGGCGCCTCAATTGTCGAAAGTGCTAGCCATAGCGGTAAGTATGAATGATGATCTTTTCGCCAAGGATTGTACACGCTTCTTTGACCAGCCATCACTAGAAGAATCACGACTTGATCGATTTCAACATGCAATTCCATCTCGCCATGCGTTACGGATCCACCTGGCCGCAAGACTTGTTGACATCGTAAAATAACGATCCTAGAACCTTTCGGCGGTTTGAGTTCAAATTCATCTCTGACATAATCAGATTGGTCACCCGACCTTGTTCTATAGCCATAGATTGTTGTATTCTGGAGGGTAATGTAACCCGGCTGAGAATGGCGTGATGTTTAAACGCATCGCCCCGCCGATACTACTTCCTCCGACCATCTATCACCAGTTGAATCCAGATTTGATCGGGTCAAACATGCACATTTTGTAAATGCTGACTTTTGTTCAGCGTGTAATCGTACCATACAACACTTCAATTTTTCTTACTTTAGAAAACAACAACTCTATCTTTTATGTAAGTGTCGTTTAGATAAATGGAAACAAGAATTATGGTAAGATCATGATTTTGGCGTGTATCACCTAGTAAAAGATGATTGTTTGTGTAAGGTTTTGTGTGGCCCAGGAAAGTTTTACCAGGGCCCCACGGTGGGCGCCAATGTTCTTGCAGGAAAAACCTCATGTAAGATCTTAAGGGATTCGGAGGCTCATACAAGGATGAATGGCCTCCAAGCTATGGGTCTAGCTTACCCCGCAGTTGGGAGCCCTTAGAGACAAAGTAGATGACTCCTCTTGAGCATGTGGCTAAGAGAGGTAATGAGAGAATGATCCTCTTCTTATGGCCCTAAGGCCTCTTTTATAGCATAACCATCACTAATGAACATAATTATGTAACCATCCATTAATACTTGAAACCGCTACTTAATGATTCGTAACGTCCGAATCGCTCCATAAGTAGCGAACGAAGCGGCCGACTGGTTTCGCCGAGGAGCTCACCGGTTACCGACTATAGGATCCTTCCCGGGGCTGACCCGTTCTCCTATCGCAATTCCGAGGATCATGCCGGATAAGGGCCTCACATCTCAGTCCGAGATCCATCCGGATGTCACAAACCCTCCTGCCTTACTTCTGTTGGGAAATTTATGCATGAACATTTATCATGCATCTAAAAAACTCCAAAAATATTTCTTTTTTGCATTATCATCAGAAAAATACTTATTTAATTTTTAATATTAAAATTATTATTTTTGCATGCATATTTAATTTAATTATTAATTAATCACTTAAATGACTTTTAATTGTTTTTAAATTATCAAATCGATCCAGAAAGTTGCCAAAAATTTATCTTATCATATTAATGTCATCACTAACATAAAACCTTTTTCCTCATTCAAAAATATTTCTTTTTACTAACATTTTCCTCTTATGCAATTTACTCGTATTTCCGATTATGTATCTGTTCACAGGTTGTAACGTTTCGGACGATTTTTCTTGCTTTTCTTTTTCCATTATGTAATTGCCTATGGGATGTAATAGTTTAATTAGGACTTTTATTTTCCGCACTCTTATTATGTAACTGCCCGAAAGCCATGTAATAGCGTAGGACTTTATCTTTCCGCACTTTACATTTCCGCAATTTACTTTCCACACCCTATAAACTGCTAGTAATTAGGCGTGTATGGCAAGATAAAATCGGACATAGATCACTCATAATTTCAAGATAACATATCTGAATTCGACACACTCTTTTCACACATGCACTCTGTGACACCCCGATTTAATTCGAATATTAAATAATAAGGAATTTAATTATTTATTTAATTAAAGACTTAAGTATTAATATTTTGGGTTTAATTGGATTAATTGAAGGAAAGAAGGTTGGTGGTGTGAAGAGTAAATAGTGGGTGTGAGGAGTAAATCACTCTACTTTTACTAATTATTAATTGATGAATTTTATTTGGAAATAATAAAGGAATAAAACAAGGAATATAAAAAGGAAAAGAAGGAAAAGGAGTCTTTTTGGGAAAAGTTATTTCACGTAGAATTGGAGAAGAGAAGAGAAGAGAGGAAAAAGCCAACGCCGAGGAAATCGAAGATCATCGCGAGGTAAGGGGTGATTTCATTCGGTTTTAATGCCTTATGGGTTTTGGAAATTAAATGGATGATTGGGTATGTTAGGAAGTTTTATTTTTGATGAATATAGGTTTGTAGGATTAAACCCTATTTTGTGTCGGATTATAGAATTAAGATCATTGGTGTGTTGAATAAATAATAGGAATGATGAAACTATGTTATATGATGTGGTAATGGCATATAATGGTTGTATTTTAGTGTTCCTGAAAGTATAATTCGTATAGGAATGATTAGGAATGATTTGGAATGCATAATGCTGTTAAATAGCAGAATTTTGGTTCTGCAGGTCGTGGGAACCGGTTCCCTGTGGGGAGGAACCGGGTTCCCAGTGTTTAAATTTCAAAACTGGGGAATTTTGTACGCAGGAACCGGTTCCTGTATATGTAGGAACCGGGTTCCCATACAAATTCCAGGAAGCTTGTTTTCAGACTTCTCAGGAACTGGTTCCTGTATATGTAGGAACCGGGTTCCAGTGTAATTTTTTCAAAATACTTAAAACTTCAAAAATTCATATTTTCTAAACCGTAACTCCGATTCGAGTGCCGTTTTTGGAATTATTTCTTAAATTAAAAATACTATCTTTTAAAAATAGAAAAATATTATTTTGCTAAAATTATTTTAAAAATAGTCGAGCTTTCGATTTTTGAAAAAGTGTGGATAGTTAAGGATAATGGGAAATTATTATGAATGGTCTGAGTTATCGGATGGGAACTAATGCTTACAATGTTGTGTTGATTATTCATTATGATTGAATGCGATACATTGATGATTGGCATTAAGTGAATTATGTTGAGATCATCATCTGTGAATTGGTTTAGATTGTTCTGACAGGGTGAACGAAGATTGACGCTTATGTGTTGGTTTCCTTGTTGTCTATTCATGATTGTATTGATATCATGTGTTGTTGTCGATGTTGTGTATTCATGATGGTTGTTGATCTCAGTTGTTATTGTTGTATATACTGGTGTTAGTCTTACTAATTGAAGAGTAAGCGTTTGGCATATTTATTCTTTGTGATAATTTATTACATGATTATGTTGTTATCATGCGATATTCGTTGATGTTGGCATTATGTGGAATTATGTTGTGATCATATTCCGTTGAATTGATGTTGCATGCTTTTATGGTGCATGCATAAGCATTGTTATTGGTTCATTCCCATTGTGTGGAGGTGAACTGGAAGGGCCAATAGACTTACCAGGATTGAGGTAGTGAGGCTAGATTCTTGACCCAGTGTTATGGCCGAATCATGGATTCTTGACTCAGTGTTCTGGGTGAATCATGGATTTCCGCTGTCTTTCCACATGTAAACGGAGCAATGGGTGAAATCGGTTCACGTTTTGGTACCACATGCATAAAGTCTGCATTGCATATGGGATTGTAACATGCTAGGATGGTTTCCAGTGTTGCAATTTCCATTGTTTGTTATATTGCATGTTCATTATGTGAAACGCATTTGTGAATTGGCTATGACTATGTGTTTGGATAATGGACTAATGTATTCAATTATTCTGTTGTATTTAGAAACGTATAATGCATTTTATATTGGATAGAGATCTCACCCTTACTTTGATGATTTCAGATTCGAAGTGATTAGTTGCTTGGAATTGGTGAGGATAGCTCTAGAGTTGAGTCAGTTAGTTAATCCACGTGTCAGTGTCGTGCTCTGGTAGATGTAACACTGGGGAAACGGTTGTTTTGAAATCCTTTAGTGGATATCCTTAATGGTTTTGAATTATGTTTGATTTATTATCCTGGAATAACTATGAATGATGTATTCGAGATTTTGTTATGTTTCATTTCCGCTGTTAAACATAACCTTAAGTCTGTTTTATTTAATGATTCTTCTTCAGTGAAAGCATGACAGCTGTGTTGATTGATTTGAATTATATTAAAATTGTGACGCCTCTTGATATGTGATTAAAAACTCTGATTATTATTTACAAAAACGCGGGTAATTAGAAGGGGTGTTACACACTCCTTAGGGTAATTCTCTCTCGTTGCCTTTACGAATACAAATGGTCAAGTCCCTCGAATGTAGAGGTATCCTAGCACCGTTGCCTACAAACAAATCATCATAGTCCCTTCGATACAAAGATCATAGACCCACGACGTCGCCTACGAATACATGATCTTGACCCTCAATTGTCGCCTACGAAAAATGATGATAGTCCCTTCGAATGTGCTAGGATACTTCCTACAAGTTGCCTTCTATGACCATCCGATGTCCCTTCGAATGTCCCTTCTACATCCAACGAATAGGGTTACCTACCAACTAATGGTACGGATAACACTATTCTAAAGGAAAGTAAAACAACACGAAAACGACCATTCTGAGTAGGTAAATAAGACTTTTAGTTGCTTGCTCAATCAAATACTTTTCACACCACACACTTTTTGTCAAAGTTCAAACTCTTTTCAAAACGAAACATTTCCGAACACTTTGTATACATTCCTACATGAATCATTACAAAGTCAAAGCGAAATGCCTTTTCAAAAACATATTTTGTCAAACACACAGAAAACATTTTTTAAAGTGAGCTAAAAGCAACTAAGAGCCTGTAGATAACTACGGATGAAAAGGGGTGCTAATACCTTCCCTTTTCATAACCTTCTCCCTTACTCAGAATCTAACGAAGGTCTTTTCCTGTTCTTTTAACCTTCCCTTAATTGGATAAAAGAAAAGTCGGTGGCGACTCTTGCTATCCGCACATTTGCGATACAAAAATCTTAGTATCGTGGAGCATCACTTGCCATTAAAACCGGAGTGTCCGCCAGTTAAACAAAGACTGAGAAGAGTTCACCCAGACATGGCCGACAAAATCAAAAAGGAAGTTCAAAAGCAGCTCGACGCAGGTTTCCTCATCACCTATGAATATCCTCAATGGTTAGCCAACATAGTACCTGTCTCAAAGAAATACGGAAAGGCCAGAATGTGTGCTGACTACCGGGACTTGAACAAAGCAAGTCCAAAAGATGATTTCCTGCTACCGCATATCGACATGCTAGTGGATAACACTGCAAAGTTCAACGTCTTTTCCTTCATGGATGGTTTCTCTGGCTACAATCAGATTAGAATGGCTCCCGAAGACATGGAGAAGACATCTTTCATCATGCCATGGGGCACATTTTGCTACAAAGTAATGCCGTTTGGATTAAAGAATGCAGGCACAACTTATCAAAGGGCAATGACTACTCTCTTTCATGACATGATGCACAAAGAGATTGAAGTCTACGTGGACGACGTGATAGCAAAGTCTGACACTGAAGAAGAGCATATAGAATATCTCTTAAAGTTGTTTCAGCAATTAAGGAAATTTCAGCTTCGCTTGAATCCTAACAAATGCACCTTTAGGGCAAGATCTGGAAAACTCCTAGGTTTCATTGTCAATCAAAGAGGTATTGAAGTTGACCCTGGCAAAGTCAAGGCTATTCAAGAAATGCCTACGCCACATACAGAAAAGCAAGTAAGAGGATTTCTTGGACGTTTGAATTACATCTCCAGGTTTATCTCTCAAAGGACTGCTACTTGTGGGCCGATGTTCAGGTTTCTCCGTAAAAATCAAGAGGTTGTGTGGACAGAAGATTGCCAAAGAGCGTTTGACAGTATCAAGGAATACATGTCAGAACCTCCAATATTGATTCCTCTGATTGAAGAAAGACCATTAATCATGTACCTTACCATGCTAGAAGATTCTATGGGCTGCGTTCTTGGACAGCAAGATGAAACTGGTAAGAAAGAGCATGCCATTTACTAGTTGAGTAAAAAGTTCACAGATTGTGAGACTCGTTACTCCATGCTCGAGAAAACATGTTGTGCTTTGGTGTGGGCTTTGAAACGTCTTCGCCAGTACATGATCAATCACACGACTTGGTTAATCTCCAAAATGGATCCAATCAAGTATGTCTTTGAAAAGCCTGCCTTAACAGGAAGAATCGCTCGATGGCAGATGCTGCTATTTGAATATAACATCTAGTACCGCGCTCAAAAAGCGGTCAAGGAAGCATTCTCGCCGATCACTTGACTTATCAACCGATCAACGAATACCAATCTCTCAAGTTTGACTTCCCTGACGAGGATGTTATGTACTTAAAGATGAAAGATTGTGACAAACTATTACTTAAAGAAGGTCCTGATCCAGAATCTAGATGGGGATTGATCTTTGATGAAGCAGTTAACGTTTTTGGCAATAGAATTGGGGCAGTCATCATTACTCCCGAGGGTTCTCATATCCCGTTTTCCGCCAGATTGCTATTTGATTGCACCAACAACATCGCAGAGTATGAAGCTTGTATCATGGGTATCGAAGAAGCCATCGACTTGAGGATCAAGATCCTTGACATATATGGAGATTCAGCCCTAGTGATCAATCAAATCAAAGACAAGGATGAAACTCATCATCTTGGTTTGATTCCATATAGAGATTATGCAAGACATTTGTTGACATTCTTCAACAAAGTTAAACTGCATCATATTCCTCGAGATCAGAATCGAATGGCAGATGCCTTGGCTACTTTATCTTCCATGTTCAAAGTCAACCATTGGAATGATATGCCTAAGATTTGTACCAGACGCCTTGAAAGACCTGCATATGTGTTTGCAACTGAAGCAGTCATCGATGATAAACCGTGGTTCCACGACATCAAACGCTTCCTTCAAACTCAGGAGTACCCACTCGGGGCACACAAAGATAGGAAAACTCTAAGGAGGCTTTCTAGAAATTTCTTCTTGAATGGAGATGTGCTATACAAAAGAAACTTCGACATGGTCCTGCTCAGATGCGTGGATAAACACGAAGCAGACACGATAATTCACGAAGTGCATGAAAGGTCCTTTGGAACCCATTCAAATGGGCATGCAATGTCCAGAAAAATCTTGAGAGCAGGATACTATTGGATAACGATGGAATCTGATTGCTGTAAACACGTCAAGAGATGTCACAAGTGCCAGATCTACGCAGATAAGATCCATGTGCCACCAGCTCTACTCAACGTTCTCTCCTTCTGTGGCCTTTCTCCATGTGGGGCATTGACATGATTGGGATGATTGAACCAAAAGCGTCCAACAGACATCGCTTCATTTTAGTGGCTATTGATTACTTCACCAAATTGGTCGAAACAGCATCTTACGCCAACGTTACCAGACAAGTGGTTGTGAGGTTCATCAAAGACAATCTCATTTGCCGATATGGAGTTCCAAGTAAGATCATTACAGACAATGGATCAAACTTGAACAACAAAATGATGAAGGAACTGTGTGAGGAATTCAAGATTAAGCATCATAACTCATCTCCTTACCGGCCAAAGATAAACGACGCCGTTGAAGCTGCCAACAAGAAGATCAAAAAGATCGACCAGAAGATGGTCATCACCTACAAAGATTGGCACGAAATGCTGCCATTTGCTCTGCATGGGTATCGTACTTCAGTACGTACTTCAACAAGGGAAACCCCTTTTTCTCTAGTATACGGCATGGAAGCAGTGCTCCCCGTAGAAGTTGAAATTCTGTCAATGAGAGTTCTCATGGAAGCTAAGTTATCTGAGGCCGAATGGTGTCAAAGCAGATACGACCAACTGAACTTAATTGAAGAAAAGCGCCTGACCGCTCTGTGTCATGGACAATTATATCAAAGAAAGATGAAGAAAGCCTTCGACAAAAAGGTTCGACCTCGTGAATTCCGAGAAGGCGACCTCATGCTTAAAAAGATTCTGTCTTTTCAACCAAGATTCTAGGGGCAAATGGACTCCTAATTACGAAGGCCCATACATCGTCAAAAGAAGCTTTTTTGGCGGTGCTATGACTCTCACAACCATGGACGGTGATGAACTCCCGCATCCTGTGAATGCTGATGCAGTCAAGAAATACTTTGTCTAAAAAAAAGAAGACAAAAGAACAGCTCGGTAAGTCGAAAACCCGAAAAGGGCGGCTTAGGCAAAAATGAGCGTCTCGGTGAACTGAAAACCTGAAAAGGCGGTCCAGGCAAAAATTAGAGACAATAAACAGAAATTATCCTGATAGATTGAAAATCTGAAAGGGCAATCTAGGCAAAAATTAAGGATCAAAATGACAAAGTAACTGCATCAGTCCGTACTTCGTCAATCTGAAGAATCTTCCATCAACGGATCTTCAATTAAATCTTCTAAAGCAACAAGCACAGTTGGAGTTCAAAGTTGTTGGGGATAATAGTGGTTATTTGCTTTCAATGTAGCCTTTTCCCAATAAATTATCATTTCCAACTCTTGTAAATAGTTCATGGAATCACGCCTTTGGCTGATTACCATTCTATCAATAAAATTTGAGCCTTGTGCCCATTTGTTTGCAATTCCTACTTTATTCTGTTTTTCAAAATAACGCTTTTTATTGTGAAAATCACTTTTGAAAACTAAAAAAAAAGTTTTAAATGAATTTTTACTTCAAATTTTTGAAATAAAAGCAAAATGTTCCTTTGAACTATGAACACAGAAAGAACTTCAACAGTTTTCTCCACGAGTGTTTTGACCTCTAAAAGATAAAACAACTGCTAAAGAAGTCTTCTTCTTCTCAAAAGAGATCATCAAAGGACGACATTCTTATCCGAAAAATAATCCCCAACAGAGTTGCCATTGAAATGCCTTTTTCAGAAAAGTTTAAAGCATGCAACTCAGATTCATCATCAGTAACGTCTACACCATGGCTGCAGATTTTGCTGAGTATTTGTTTGAACTGTGACGTAGTCCTTTTCCCAAATACCCTTTTTATTGTCTTGTCAAGTATCGTCAGCATGCATATGACATTCATGACATTCATCATTCATACATAATAGCATCATTTCTGCATTTCTGCATTTCTCAACGTTTGCTTCAACATCACTTGTTTAGGTTGCACTTATTCCCAAAAACAAGTATGGGTGTGTCATCTCTTCATTAGATCATCCCACAGCAGAAAAATACATTTTCTTCTCTATCATATTCCCCAACTGAGATCATTCCTTATTGGGAACGAAGTCTTGATTGACCGTTTCTTTCCAGTTCATTCTTGGATAGAACCTCATCTCTGACCAACTCAGGTTTAGATTTTAATAAAAATCTACCTGCAAACAATAAGTAATAGCCTTGTCATCCGAGCCGCTTATTTCCTTTTCATCTTGAAACCTGTCATAAAAATATTGTTCTTCTTAGCAAGTCCAATCATGAAATTTAAAGAAATCCCCGCAGTTGTCTTTCTATCTAAAGAAAACCTGTGTCTTTTCAATCAAAATGCCCGCATCTTCTCAAAAGAGAGATCCTTGGCAAGATTGTAGTTGTGAAAATAGAAACTCACTTGAGATCTGTTTCCATCATTGTCTGTTATTCACAAGGCTGAATACTCAGTAAACTTCTCAAGAATTACCTTGTTATAGTTATCACTTTGCTGATAATTGGTAATATCTTCAGAACTCATTACCATAAACTATCACAAGGATGATAATTGGTAATATCATTTTCACTTACCTTAAACATTGTCACAAGGCTGACAGAAGGTAATCTCCTCGTTTCCCAAAGCGAAACAGATATTCACTTGTTTAGTGAATCTTTTTTCCCAGTGAAACATATGTTTGTTCCCCAACAAACAGGATTCTCCTTTCTTAGATAGATCGAGACATCCTCACAATCTTTCCCCAGCATATCATTCTTTGATATCTCCTGGGTGAACTTTTTAAAATCATTTTGCATCACTCGCATTTTTTGGTATCTTAGGTCCAAAATTTGCGTATTCTGATATTTAAGTCTCTTCACACCTATCGAGACGAAGATCTTCATCTTCATATCTCAGGTTAAAGAAACTTAAATAGGGGCATCTGTCATACCCCAATTTTTTACCTAAGATACCACCTTACATTATCCACGTATACATCACTGCATCACTAACAGTTTCAGAATAGAATAGATCGTGCGTGGCTTCTAGAAGTCAAAATCAGGGTTTCTTCAAAATTTCATCTGTTCAAGATCTAATCAATTAGGGTTTGAGTTTCCACTCACCTCAATTGATCTATCATAATCAATCATCAACATTTGATCTTCAGATTCCCAACTTTTTCTCATGATCTACCATGAATCGACCAATTAGGGTTTTGATCGAGGATAGTGAATCATTTACTTTCTGCTCAATGAATGACCTATTTGCTTGGAGATTGATCTTAACATCTTCAATGCAACATCTTGACCTAATTTCTTGATTCAAAACATTTCAAAAGTCCATGTTCCTTCATCAGACAAATTCTGAATCATGTGATGAAAATTCATCTGCTCAAAAAAGTCAAACTTTGACTTTTGGTCAACTTTTTCAAGACCAAACTTTTTCAATCATAAAAACATTTCAAATAATCCATCATGATCATAAAAAATGAAGAAATGTGAAAAATTCAACAAAAAGTCAAGATTTGAAAAATTTCTAACACTTAGAAAAATTTTCAAGTGTTAAGAAACATGGTTTTTTCCTACTTTCATGGCCATTTTTCACCTAGATCCATTTGGATTCAGAAAAAACTCAAAACATGAAAGTTGTAGCCCTTGTTACAAGATTTCCAAAATGTCCAAGAACTTGCAAAAAAACTTTGTCTAGCTATACTTTTGATTTTGAAACATAAAACTCCAAAACCATGGAATTTCAAGTACATGCTTCAAAATTACAAGTCATTTTTCACAAATCTCCCTTCTAGAAGCCTTGTCACAAGCTAGAGGTAGATTATAACTGATAAATATCAGTTTTGAATGATTGAGAAGTGGATTGAATCAAAGAGAAAAAATTAACCATGGTTAGGAAAGTTACTTTTGCATTAAATGCAAAAGATTCCTTCTTACCACTTAAGCTAAATTGCAAGCTCTCTTAATTATAACCTCGCCTTGTCATTCAGAATTCTTGGCCTATAAATAGAGGTCATTTCCTCAAATTCAAACCACACCAAAGCTATCATAATCAAGCTTTCCTTCTTTCTTGCTTAAATCCCAAGTTTCAAAGTTTCAAGAGGAATTTTTGCAATTCTCAAACCTTGCAAAATCTGAGAGAATATAGGCTTCTAACATGTTCTAAACATCAATTAGAAGTTGTTCAAAACTTAAAACCATCACAAGAACTTCCCAAACTCAGAATCATTATTCAAAATCTCAAAGCTTGCAAATGATGCCTTAACATCCAAACTTCTAATTTGCTCGTGCTAACTTTGATTTAACACTTCAAACATCATCCATACACTTCATATGAGTGATCCAAATAATTACCCTGACCTGTAACATCTCCAACCTCAAATTAGAAACTTACATCAAGGAGCTGCAGTTGGACTTGGGTGGAATGATCCAGACCATTTCAAAGCAAGCATAGTGTTCAAACACCTTCCATAAGGTTTAGTGGTGTTATAGCAATCATCAAACAACAACTGGAAAAACTCTAAACAGGATTTCGATTTCAATTCGAAGAGGTAAGCCACTCATACTTTGAACTCTATAATTCATGCATTCCACTTCAAAAATTGCTTGGCCATCTTGTTTCTGCACCTTCACTGATCATTAACCCTCAATCAATTTCATAAATCATGATCCATACACGATTTCATGTTGATTCTTAGAATTAGGGTTCATCTGGGCACGTTCAAAATTAATCATTCTAAACTGAAAATAAATGAAATTAATCATCACCATCATGTTCCTGGGTTCAAAACGAGCAAGTTTGATGTTTACATCTTTCAATTTCATTAAGAAATGAAGAATCTATGAATTGATGAGGATTGAAGAAGAAGAAGAACATTGCGCGCGTTATTTCGTTTTCCAGAAATTCAAATAATTAGTTTAAAATATAATAACATGGAATGAAATAAAACAATGGATGTATTATCTCCCCAGCAGTTGCCAGCACGCTTTTCATGTTCCTTGCCTTGCCTATGGTCCAGGGTTCGAGTCCCCCTGAGACCATTTTGCCAGTTTTTTTCACTTTCCTTCATTTTTAAACATTTCAAAGACTTGTTTTTAAATATAATTAAATGGAAGCGTGTAAATAATAAGACAAGCACTTGGCTCAGTGGTAAATCTTTTCACTTCCAAGCCAAAGGTCATGAGTTCAAACCTCCTTAGGACCAAAATCAAATTTTTACTACTTATTTTCTTCACCTTTTCTATCAAACTTCAACATTTTCAAAAATCAATCAAAACTTCTCATTTTGAGATGATTTTTTGCACACTTGTCATTTAATATACCTATTTTATGATTATGTCAAAAAAATCCAAAAATATTTTCTTTTGATTATATTTTTATTAAGTCAAAATGAAACATTTTTAAGTATTTCTTAATACTTTTCAAAGATGTTTTCTTTCAAACTTTCAAAACTCAAATCTTTTCAAAACTTCTTGTGAATATATTTCACTTTTCAAAATCATTTTCAAAACCTTTTCAAAAACATTTCAACAAACTTACACACCTTTTTCCATGATCGACTCGATTTGAAGATAAAATTGAACCAGTTTCCTTTCCTCGAATTTCTTAATCGATCATGGGCCTCCCTCACGGTGTAAGTCCCAATCCTTTTTATGTACATATTAAACTTTCCTTGTACATATTCAATCATCTTTGTAAATATTCAAGCATAAACAAATTTCGTTCGTTTGTTTTCATTCGCTTGTTTATACACCAATTCCATTGGAATTAAGAGAAGAATTATTCTTGGTGAAACTCCTCTTAAACCAATGGGCCTCCCGTACGGTGTAAGTCCCAACCCTCCTATGTACATATTCATTTCCTTGTACATAAACACCCCTTCGTGTACATATTCATTCCATTGTACACATTCAACCTTGTATATATTCAAGTTGCACTAGCTTTGAACGCTCGCTTTATACACTTGTTTATATTTCTTTCATAAACTCTTGTGAATACATATCACACATTTGTTTATATAACTGTTCAGTTATAACATAACAACTAGTCTAACAACTAGGTTCCCTTTTAGCCTCCTCTTAGGCTTCGTATAAGATAACTCATTCATCTGAGTTAGCCTCCTCTTAGGCTTCATATAAAAAAAAACTCATTTACTGAGTTTAGCCTCTGCTTAGGCTTCATATAAGACAACACTCCCCTGCTGAGTTAGCCTCCTCTTGGGCTTCGTTCAAAAGAACTCCTCGTTGAGTTTAGCTTTCTCTTGGACATCAAACAAGAAAGAGACCTGGAAATCTCTTAACAGCCTCCTATTGGGCTTCCAATACAAAGAATCACCCGCGCTAGGATAGAACCCTAAGAGGATGATTTCCCGGTGAAATCACTCTTAAAATCCTAAGAGGATGGTTTCCCGGTGAAACCACTCTTAAAACCAAAGCCATCCATACCTTATAGCTTCCTCTTGAGCTTCATGCAACGACCCTCGATGACCCTTGGAATGCCTCCTCTTGGGCTAACAATACAAGGACCCTCGATGACTCTCGGAATGCCTCCTCTTGGGCTTACAATACAAGGACCCCCGGGCTTCTTAAAAGCATCCCCCTAATCCAATCAATTTCTCCTCGAGATTTAGACATTTATCATCTCTATGGAAGAAGTATCTCATCTATCACATCACATACAATCAAATCTTTTTCAAACTCTTTTCAAACAAAAAAATCTCTTAATCGTAAGTGGTAATGCTTGTACACTCAAGCAAAACACCCAATGCTTACAATTAAAAGATTCAATCATTTTTCAAACATCTTTCTTAACTCTTAAGTGGTAACGCTTGTACACTGAAGCAAAACACCTATAACTTACGATGAAAGATTCAATCAATCAACCTTTTCAAAATGTACGTGATGAAATAGATTAGATACATTTTTCATTAAGATGACATTTGTCTTTGTCTCTTAATAACATCTCGTTGCTTCCACTAGCATAAGTGGGAACTACGATTGCTCTGACTTTCTCAACATCCCTTTGAGAATACGTAGGCACAAGGTCTCATCCTTGGCGAGCAAACTTCTTTCTCCCTCAAACCATACAAAACCATAGCTCCCTTTAGATCCGAGCTACAGATGCTCTAATTCCCATTAAGGGATATGTATGCAGAAGATCCCAATGATCTTTGCGAGCACAATAATAACAAAACCTAGGATCCCACATAAACTACCTTTCTTAAAATCCAAAGGAGAAACTTTCCCAACAATAGAAATAGCAATTTAAAACACACAAACATATCAAACAATTCATATATAAAGCTATAGATAACTATATATATTTAGGGTGCCACATCTATTCCCTTTATATAACAAACCCCCTTGCCCGGAATCTCCCCAATGCGTTGCGTCTAGTTCGCGCTAGTCGTAATGCATATCATATCAATTGAGGGTATTGCAGCTTTCCCCTTTTTAATAATCATTTTTCTTGTGTTGAAAATAATAAAGCTTGATGCTCGCGGCATCTTTATAACAAATCAAAAGAGTAAATCGTTTCGAGGCAGAGAATCTGAATTCCGATTCGATTCCCTCGTGCGTCATTTTTGAACAAACTTAAATCAAATATAAATATGGTTGTAGTAAAGTTGAAGACATTAAAGTAATAAATAGTAGTTTGTGATTAAAAATGTGATGGAATGAAGAACCACGATGAAGAATGTGATGGAATAAATATGTTTCCTTACCTAGACTAAGCAGATAGACAATTAATGATCTAGATAGGAATGAAATAAATATGCAAAACTTTAACCTAAGGATGTCCTAGCGGTAGAGATTTAATAATAACTTGAATTTAGGAAGATCTAGGATGGAAAAATCACTGTTGTGATGACTCTTATTGTTAAACCTTTCTATTGCCATTATATTTCACCTTTAAAAATTAGAATCATTGGTTAATATAGTTAAGAATAGCTTTCACTTTCTAGCACAATTCTTCCATACGAAAGCCACTAGATTTATATAAATACCGATACTAGATTTATTGCAACACTCTTAAAACTCAACATTGATGACACTCCACCCACCAAGTATTTGACATGTAACAAATATTCTAACTGCGACGTCCATCGTGATTTGACTGAATCAACAAATAATCCTTGTTGTTTTGGGTATTCTCTCACTGATCCAATTTTTCCTAAATATTCCGGCAAATGACACGAAATCCTAATTAGTCTAACACCGATACAAATAAATATCTACTATAATGGTTATTTTCAAACAATTATAAAATTATAAAAATATCAAATGATAAACTAGAGAAAAAATCATCTTCGATTTAATTTTTTTCTATTTAATGATAATTGATTTAAGAAATATTTTTAACTCAAATTTAATTAAGTAATTTATGGCTAAGAAAAATTTATATATTAATTTTATAAAAAAAATTATTGTTATAGTTAAGAAAAATTTAAGTAAATCTAGTTTTACTTATTAGGTGAATATTTGAGTATCTTTGTATATATTTGTTGGGTAGGTATCCGTTATTCAATAGATGGCTAATTATTTTTTAAATTTATTTTATTTTAAAATAATTAAAATTTTAAATCAATTTCTAACAAATATACTGACTAATACACAATTATATAATTATTGGACCTTTATAAATGAAATAAATCTAAAAGTTTCCATCTATTAATAAGAAGTCAAGAGAGAAATGGCAGAAAATTTTTCTCATTTTTCAATATAAAATCTTCAAATATAAAACATTCCATCTATTTGATGGTTGCAGTGCCACCTTTTCGCTCCCATGTTTGATGAAGTTGTTGTTAATCTGACACCGAGTGCAAAAGGATTATCGAGAGTTGATGAAGTTGTTGATGATAAAAGGGGTTTGGTTATGGTGTGAGTTTGTTATTGTTTAAGGATCATTTATGGTTTCTTAAAGTGTGAAAACAAAATTTATGTTTTAAATTGAGAAAAGGGAAACATAATAGGGAATCTGAGGAAAGGACTCTGAGGAAGGGAATCTGAGGAAATTTAATGACAAGAAGACACGTCTGATATTCTAATAGGGAAAAATTATACAAATTATTATGAGAAATATATCATGAAATATATCGATCGGTATATAAAATATCGACCATCTTTATTGTTTAGAATATAAAATAATAATATTTAATCTAAAATAATTTTTTAAACAAAAATCATGTTATATTTTTTTATTTAAATTTATGTTGTTTTTGTAAATTATGTTCTATTTTTATCTTTTTACTAAAAACATGTTATATTTTATTTCATTTTTCTCATCCAAACACCTGTTTTTTTCTTTCTCAATTCTAGTTTTGTCTTATTCTTCATTCATCAAAGAAGGTGGTTTTAAGGGCAATTTTTATCCAAAATCACCTCTCCAAATTCTTTTTCTTTTACTTTTCTTTCAAATAAGTGATTTCACATATATTTTGTGATGTTGTGTTTCCTCCAACATTGTAGCGAGTTTTAATTTACTCCTATAAAAAAATTGGATCTCTGACAAATGAAGATTCTCTCACTATAGACCCTGGGTCAGTATTCCACCCACTTTCGGGTGTTTATTTAAAATTATATTTTATTTTTTATTTAATTTTTAAATTTCATGAGACATTTTTTTAATTTTGATTTTATTCAACGATTTTTAAATTTTTTTTACTTTTTTAAATATTATACTTTTTATGAAATTATTTTTTAAATTATAAAAATTTGAAGTTTGGACTGAAGTCTATATTTTTCCTAAGATATTTATTCAAGTTGTTTTAAATTCATTTAAACATATGTATTTTTAGCTCATAATGTTTAGTAAGTGTTAATCGATGTGAGACTCTTGTTATTCACCATGCTTTATTCCACTGTCTTAAAAATATACATGTCTCAGCTCAACTTCTTTTTCACATTTTTGACCAAACTTAAATCAAATATAAATATGGTTGTAGTAAAGTTGAAGACATTAAAGTAACAAGTAGTAGTTTGTGATTAAAAATGTCATGGAATGAAGAACCACGATGAAGAATGTGATGGAATAAATATGTTTACTTACCTAGATTAAGCAGATAGACATTTAATGATCTAGATAGGAATGGAATAAATATGCAAAACTTTAACCTAAGGATGGTCTAGCGGTAGAGATTTAATAATAACTTGAATTTACGAAGATCTAGGATGGAAAAATGACTGTTGCGATGACTCTTATTGTTAAACCTTTCTATTGCCATTATATTTCACCTATAAAAATTAGAATCATTGGTTAATATAGTTAAGAATAGATTTCACTTTCTAGCACAATTCTTCCATAGGAAAGCCACTAGATTTATGTAAATACCGATCCTAGATTTATTGCAACACTCTTAAAACTCAACATTGATGACAGACCACCCACCAAGTATTTGTCATGTAACAAATATTCTAACTGCGGCGTCCATCGTGATTTGACTGAATCATCAAATAATCCTTGTTGTTGTGGGTATTCTCTCACTGGTCCAATTTTTCCTAAACATTCCGGCAAAAGACACGAAATCCTTATTAGTATAACACCAATACAAATAAATATCTACTATAATGGTTATTTTCAAACAAATAGAAAATTATAAAAATATCAATTGTTAAACTAGAGAAAAAATCATCTTCGATTTAATTTTTTTTTCCATTTAATGATAATTGATTTAAGAAATATTTTTAACTCAAATTTAAGTAAGTAATTTATGGCTAAGAAAAATTCATATATTAATTTTATAAAAAAAATTATTCTTATAGTTAAGAAAAATTTAAATCAATCTAGTTTTACTTATTAGGTGAATATTTGAGTATCTTTGTATATATTTGTTGGGTAGGTATCCGTTATTCAATCCATGGCTAATTATTTTTTTATTTTATTTTATTTTAAAATATTTAAAATTTTAAATTAATTTCTAACAAATATACTGATAAACAATTATATAATTATTGGACCTTTACAAATTAAATAAATCTAAAAGTTTCCATCTATTACTAAGAAGTCAAGAGAGACATGGCAGAAAATCTCTCTCATTTTTCAATATAAAATCTTCAAATATAAAACATTCCATCTATTTGATGGGTGCAGTGCAACCTTTCCGCTCCCATGTTTGATGAAGTTGTTGTTAATCTGACACCGAGTGCAAAAGGATTATCGAGAGTTGATGAAGTTGTTGATGATAAGAGGGGTTTGGTTATGGTGTGAGTTTGTTCTTGTTTACGGTTCATTTATGGTTTCTTAAATTGTGAAAACAGAATTTAAGTTTTAAATTGAGAAGAGGGAAAAATTACAGCGAATCTGAGGAAATTTAATGACAAGAAGACACGTCTGATATTCTAATAGAGAAAAATTATACAAATTGTTATGAGCAATATATCATGAAATATATCGATCGTTATATAAAATATCAACCATTTTTATTGTTTAGAATATAAAATAATATTTTTTAATTTAAAATAATTTTTTAAACTAATATCTTGTTATATTTTTTATTTAAATTTATGTTGTTTTTGTAAATTATGTTCTATTATATCTTTTTACTAAAAACATATTATATTTTATTTCATATTTATCATTCAAACACCTGTTTTTTTCTTTCTCAATTTTAGTTTTGTCTTATCCTTCATTCATCAAAGAAGGTGATTTTAAGGTCAATTTTTATCCAAACACACCTCTCTAAATTCTTTTTCTTTTACTTTTCTTTTAAATAAGTGATTTCAGATATATTTTGTGATGTTGTGTTTCCCCCAACATTGTAGCCAGTTTTAATTTACTCCTATAAAAAAATTGGATCTCTGACAAATGAAGATTCTTTCACTATAGACCCTGGGTCAGTATTCCACCCACTTTCGGGTGTTTATTTAAAATTATATTTTATTTTTTATTTTATTTTTAAATTTCATGTGAATTTTTTTAATTATGATTTGATTCAACGATTTTTAAATATTTTTACTTTTTTAAATATTATACTTTTTATGAAATTATTTTTTAAATTATAAAAATTTGAAGTTTGGTCTGAAGTCTATACTTTTCTCAAGATATTTATTCAAGTTGTTTTAAATTCATTTAAACATATGTATTTTTAGCTCATAATGTTTATTAAGTGGTAACCGATGTGAGACTCTTGTTATTCACCATGCTTTATTCCACTATCTTAAAAATATACATGTCTCAGCTCAAGTTCTTTTTCACATTTTTGACCAAACTTAAATCAAATATAAATATGGTTGTAGTAAAGTTGAAGACATTAAAGTAATAAATAGTAGTTTGTGATTAAAAATGTGATGGAATGAAGAACCACGATGAAGAATGTGATGGAATAAATGTTTCCTTACCTAGATTAAGCAGATAGACATTTAATGATCTAGATAGGAATGGAATAAATATGCAAAACTTTAACCTAAGGATGGTCTAGCAGTAGACATTTAATAATAACTTGAATTTAGGAAGATCTTGGATGGAAAAATCACTGTTGCGATGACTCTTATTGTTAAACCTTTCTATTGCAATTATATTTCGTCTTTAAAAATTAGAATCATTGGTTAATATAGTTAAGAATAGCTTTCACTTTCTAGCACAATTCATCCATAGGAAAGCCACTAGATTTATGTAAATACGGATGCTAGATTTATTGCAACACTCTTAAAAGTCAACATTGATGACACTCCACCCACCAAGTATTTGGCATGTAACAAATATTCTAACTGCGGGCTCCATCGTGATTTGACTGAATCAACAAATAATCCTTGTTGTTGTGGGTATTCTCTCAATGGTCCAGTTTTTCCTAAACATTCCCGCAATAGACACGAAAACCTAATTAGTCTAACACCAATACATATAAATATCTAGTATAACAGTTATTTTCAAACAATTAGAAAATTATTAAAATATTAAATGATAAACTAGAGAAAATATCATCTTCGATTTAATTTTTTTCTATTTAAAGATAATTGATTTAAGAAATATTTTCAACTCAAATTTAATTAATTAATTTATGGCTAAGAAAAATTTATATATTAATTTTATAAAAAAATTATTCTTATAGTTAAGAAAAATTTAAATCAATTTAGTTTTACTTATTAGGTGAATATTTGAGTATCTTTGTATATATTGTTGGGTAGGTATCCGTTATTCAATCGATGGCTAATTATTTTTTATTTTATTTTATTTTAAAATATTTAAAATTTTAAATTAATTTCTAACAAATATACTGATAAACAATTATATAATTATTGGACCTTTACAAATTAAATAAATCTAAAAGTTTCCATCTATTACTAAGAAGTCAAGAGAGACATGGCAGAAAATCTCTCTCATTTTTCAATATAAAATCTTCAAATATAAAACATTCCATCTATTTGATGGGTGCAGTGCCACCTTTCCGCTCCCATGTTTGATGGAGTTGTTGTTAATCTGACACCGAGTTCAATAGGATTATCGAGAGTTGTTGAAGTTGTTGATGATAAGAAGGGTTTGTTTTTGTTTAAGGATCATTTATGGTTGGTTAAAGTGTGAAAACAAAATTTAAGTTTTAAATTGAGAAGAGGGAAAGATAACAGGAATCTGAGGAAGGGTATCTGAGGAAATTTAATGACAAGAATACATGTCTGATATTCTAATAAAGAAAAATTATACAAATTATTATGAGCAATATATCATGAAATATATCGATCGTTATATAAAATATCGACCATCTTTATTTAAATTTATGTTGTTTTTGTAAATTATGTTCTATTTTATCTTTTTACTAAAAACATGTTATATTTTATTTCATTTTTATCATTCAAACACCTGTTTTTTTCTTTCTCAATTCTAGTTTTGTCTTATTCTTCATTCATCAAAGAAGGTGATTTTAAGGTCAATTTTTATCAAAAATCACCTCTCTAAAATATTTTTCTTTTACTTTTCTTTCAAATAAGTGATTTCACATCTATTTTGTGATGTTGTGTTTCCCCCAACATTGTAGCGAGTTTTAATTTACTCCTATAAAAAAAATTGGATCTCTGACAAATGAAGATTCTCTCACTATAGACCCTAGGTCAATATTCCACCCAGTTACGGGTGTTTATTTAAAATTTTATTTAGTTTTTTATTTAATTTTTAAATTCTATGTGACATTTTTTTAATTATGATTTTATTCAACGATTTTTAAATTTTTTACTTTTTTAAATATTATACTTTTTATGAAATTATTTTTAAAATTATAAAAATTAGAAGTTTGGACTGAAGTCTATATTTATCTTAAGATATTTATTCAAGTTGTTTTAAATTCATTTAAACATATGTATTTTTAGCTCATAATGTTTATTAAGTGGTAATCGATGTGAGACTCTTGTCATTCACCATGCTTTATTCCACTGTCTTAAAAATATACATGTCTCAGCTCAACTTCTTTTTCACATTTTTGACCAAACTTAAATCAAATATAAATATGGTTGTAGTAAAGTTGAAGACATTAATGTAATAAATAGTAGTTTGTGATTAAAAATGTGATGGAATGAAGAACCATGATGAAGAATGTGATGAAATAAATATGTTTCCTTACCTAGATTAAGCAGATAGACATTTAATAATCTAGATAGGAATGGAATAAATATGCAAAACTTTAACCTAAGGATGGTCTAGCGGTAGAGATTTAATAATAACTTGAATTTAGGAAGATCTAGGATGGAAAAATGACTGTTGCAATGACTCTTATTGTTAAACCTTTCTATTGCCATTATATTTCACCTTTAAAAATTAGAATCATTGGTTAATATAGTTAAGAATAGATTTCACTTTCTAGCACAATTCTTCCATACGAAAGCCACTAGATTTATGTAAATACCGATCCTAGATTTATTGCAACACTCTTAAAACTCAACATTGATGACACTCCACCAACCAAGTATTTGACATGTAACAAATATTCTAACTACGACGTCCATCGTGATTTGACTGAATCAACAAATAATCCTTGTTGTTGTGGGTATTCTCTCACTGGTCCAATTTTTCCACAACATTCCGGCAAAAGACACGAAATCCTTATTAGTCTAACACCAATACAAATAAATATCTACTATAATGGTTATTTTCAAACAATTAGAAAATTATAAAAATATCAATTGATTAAGTAGAGAAAAAATCATCTTCAATTTAATTTTTTTTCCATTTAATGATAATTGATTTAAGAAATATTTTTAACTCAAATTTAAGTAAGTAATTTATGGCTAAGAAAAATTTATATATTAATTTTATAAAAAAATTATTAGGTGAATATTTGAGTATCTTTGTATATATTTGTTGGGTAGGTATCCGTTATTCCATCGATGGCTAATTTTTTTTTATTTTTTTTTATTTTAAAATAATTAAAATTTTAAATTAATTTCTAACAAATATACTGATAAACAATTATATAATTATTGGACCTTTATAAATTAAATAAATCTAAAAGTTTCCATCTATTACTAAGAAGTCAAGAGAGACATGGCAGAAAATCTCTCTCATTTTTCAATATAAAATCTTCCATTATAAAACATTTCATCTATTTGATTGGTGCAGTGCAACCTTTCCGCTCCCATGTTTGATGAAGTTGTTGTTAATCTGACACCGAGTGCAAAAGGATTATCGAGAGTTGATGAAGTTGTTGATGATAAGAGGGGTTTGGTTACGGTGTGAGTTTGTTCTTGTTTACGGTTCATTTATGGTTTCTTAAATTGTGAAAACAGAATTTAAGTTTTAAATTGAGAAGAGGGAAAAATTACAGCGAATCTGAGGAAATTTAATGACAAGAAGACACGTCCCATATTCTATTAGAGAAAAATTATACAAATTATTATGAGCAATATACCATGAAATATATCAATCGTTATATAAAATATCGACCACCTTTATTGTTTTGAATATAAAAGAATATTATGTATTCTAAAATAATTTTTTAAACTAAAATCACTTATTTCATTTGTATCATTCAAACACCTGTTTTTTTATTTCTCAATTCTAGTTTCGTCTTATTCTTCATTCATCAAAGGTGATTTTAACGTCAATTTTTATCCAAAATCACCTCTCTAAATTCTTTGTCTTTTACTTTTCTTTCAAATCAGTGATTTCACATATAATTTGTGATGTTGTGTTTCCCCCAACATTGAAGCGAGTTTTAATTTACTCCTATAAAAAAATTGGATCTCTAACAATGAAGATTCTCTCACTATAAGTTTTAAATTGATCAGAGGGAATGATAAAAGGGAATCTCTGAGGAAATTTAATGACAAGAAGACACGTATGATATTCTAATAGAGAAAAATTATACAAATTATTATGAGCAATATACCATGAAATATATCGATCGTTATATATAATATCGACCACCTTTAATGTTTCTAATATAAAAGAATATTATTTATTCTAAAATAATTTTTTAAACTAAAATCATGTTACATTTTACTATTTAAATTTATGTTGTTTTTGTAAATTATGTTCTATTTTATCTTTTTACTAAAAACATGTTATATTTTATTTCATTTTTCTCATTCAAACACCTGTTTTTTTCTTTCTCAATTCTAGTTTTGTCTTATTCTTCATTCATCAAAGGTGATTTTAAGGTCAATTTTTATCCAAAACCACCTCTCTAAATTCTTTGTCTTTTACTTTTCTTTCAAATAAGTGATTTCACATATATTTTGTGATGTTGTGTTTCCCCCAACATTGTAGCGAGTTTTAATTTACTCCTATAAAAAAATTGGATCTCTAACAATGAATATTCTCTCACTATAAGTTTTAAATTGATAAGACGGAATGATAAAAGGGAATCTCTGAGGAAATTTAATGACAAGAAGACACGTCCCATATTCTAATAGAGAAAATTATACAAATTATTATGAGCAATATACCATGAAATATATCAATCGTTATATAAAATATCGACCACCTTAATTGTTTTGAATATAAAAGAATATTATGTATTCTAAAATAATTTTTTAAACTAAAATCATGTTATATTTTATTATTTAAATTTATGTTGTTTTTGTAAATTATGTTCAATTTTATCTTTTTACTAAAAACATGTTATATTTTATTTCATTTTTATCATTCAAACACATGTTTTTTTCTTTCTCAATTCTAGTTTTGTCTTATTCTTCATTCATCAAAGGTGATTTTAAGGTCAATTTTTATCCAAAATCACCTCTCTAAATTCCTTTTCTTTTACTTTACTTTCAAATAAGTGATTTCACATATATTTTGTGATGTTGTGTTTCCCCCAACATTGTAGCGAGTTTTAATTTACTCCTATAAAAAAATTGGATCTCTAACAATGAAGATTCTCTCACTATAAGTTTTAAATTGATAAGAGGGAATGATAAAAGGGAATTTTTGAGGAAATTTAATGACAAGAAGACACGTCTGATATTCTAATAGAGAAAAATAATACAAATTATTATGAGCAATATACCATGAAATATATCGATCGTTATATAAAATATCGACCACCTTTATTGTTTAGAATATAAAAGAATATGATTTATTCTAAAATAATTTTTTAAACTAAAATCATGTTATATTTTATTATTTAAATTTATGTTGTTTTTGTAAATTATGTTCTATTTTATCTTTTTACTAAAAACATGTTATACTTTATTTCATTTTTATCATTAAAACACTTTTTTCTTTCTCAATTCTAGTTTTTCTTATTCTTCATTCATCAAAGGTGATTTTAAGGTCAATTTTTATCCAAAATCACCTCTCTAAATTCTTTTTCTTTTACTTTTCTTTTAAATAAGTGATTTCACATATATTTTGTGATGTTGTGTTTCCCCCAACATTGTAGCGAGTTTTAATTTACTCCTATAAAAAAATTGGATCTCTAACAATGAAGATTCTCTCACTATAAGTTTTAAATTGATAAGAGGGAATGATAAAAGGGAATCTCTGAGGAAATTTAATGACAAGAAGACACGTCTGATATTCTAATAGAGAAAAATTATACAAATTATTATGAGCAATATACCATGAAATATATCGATCGTTATATAAAATAACGACCACCTTTATTGTTTAGAATATAAAAGAATATTATTTATTCGAAAATAATTTTTTAAACTAAAATCATGTTATATTTTATTATTTAAATTTATGTTGTTTTTGTAAATTATGTTCTATTTTATCTTTTTACTAACAACATGTTATATTTTATTTCATTTTTATCATTCAAACACTTGTTTTTTTCTTTCTCAATTCTAGTTTTGTCTTATTCTTCATTCAACAAAGGTGATTTTAAGGTCAATTTTTATCCAAAATCACCTCTCTAAATTCTTTTTCTTTTACTTTTCTTTCAAATAAGTGATTTCACATATATTTTGTGATGTTGTGTTTCCCCCAACATTGTAGCGAGTTTTAATTTACTCCTATAAAAAAATTGGATCTCTAACCATAAAGATTCTCTCACTATAAGTTTTAAATTGATAAGAGGGAATGATAAAAGGGAATCTCTGAGGAAATTTAATGACAAGAAGACACGTATGATATTCTAATAGAGAAAAATTATACAAATTATTGTGAGCAATATACCATGAAATATATCGATCGTTATATAAAATATCGACCACCTTTATTGTTTAGAATATAAAAGAATATTATTTATTCTAAAATGATTTTTTAAACTAAAATCATGTTATATTTTACTATGTTGTTTTTGTAAATTAAGTTCTATTTTATCTTTTTACTAAAAACATGTTATACTTTATTTCATTTTTATCATTAAAACACCTGTTTTTTTCTTTCTTAATTCTAGTTTTTTCTTATTCTTCATTCATCAAAGGTGATTTTAAGGTCAATTTTTATCCAAAATCACCTCTCTAAATTCTTTTTCTTTTACTTTTCTTTTAAATAAGTGATTTCACATATATTTTGTGATGTTGTGTTTCCCCCAACATTGTAGCGAGTTTTAATTTACTCCTATAAAAAAATTGGATCTCTAACAATGAAGATTCTCTCACTATAAGTTTTAAATTGATAAGAGGGAATGATAAAAGGGAATTTCTGAGGAAATTTAATGACAAGAAGACACGTCTGATATTCTAATAGAGAAAAATTATTCAAATTATTATGAGCAATATACCAGGAAATATATCGATCGTTATATAAAATATCGACCACCTTTATTGTTTAGAATATAAAAGAATATTATTTATTCTAAAATAATTTTTTAAACTAAAATCATGTTATATTTTATTATTTAAATTTATGTTGTTTTTGTAAATTATGTTCTATTTTATCTTTTACTAAAAACATGTTATACTTTATTTCATTTTATCATTAAAACACTGTTTTTTCTTTCTCAATTCTAGTTTTTCTTATTCTTCATTCATCAAAGGTGATTTTAAGGTCAATTTTATCCAAAATCACCTCTCTAAATTCTTTTCTTTTACTTTTCTTTTAAATAAGTGATTTCACATATATTTTGTGATGTTGTGTTTCCCCAACATTGTAGCGAGTTTTAATTTACTCCTATAAAAATTGGATCTCTAACAATGAAGATTCTCTCACTATAAGTTTTAAATTGATAAGAGGGAATGATAAAAGGAATTCTGAGGAAATTTAATGACAAGAAGACACGTCGATATTCTAATAGAGAAAAATTATACAAATTATTATGAGCAATATACCATGAAATATATCGATCGTTATATAAAATATCGACCACCTTTATTGTTTAGAATATAAAAGAATATTATTTATTCTAAAATAATTTTTAAACTAAAATCATGTTATATTTTATTATTTAAATTTATGTTGTTTTTGTAAATTATGTTCTATTTTATCTTTTACTAAAAACATGTTATACTTTATTTCATTTTATCATTAAAACACTGTTTTTTCTTTCTCAATTCTAGTTTTTCTTATTCTTCATTCATCAAAGGTGATTTTAAGGTCAATTTTATCCAAAATCACCTCTCTAAATTCTTTTCTTTACTTTTCTTTAAATAAGTGATTTCACATATATTTTGTGATGTTGTGTTTCCCCAACATTGTAGCGAGTTTTAATTTACTCCTATAAAAAATTGGATCTCTAACAATGAAGATTCTCTCACTATAAGTTTTAAATTGATAAGAGGGAATGATAAAAGGGAATCTCGAGGAAATTTAATGACAAGAAGACACTCGATATTCTAATAGAGAAAAATTATACAAATTATTATGAGCAATATACCATGAAATATATCGATCGTTATATAAAATATCGACCACCTTTATTGTTTAGAATATAAAAGAATATTATTTATTCTAAAATAATTTTTAAACTAAAATCATGTTATATTTTATTATTTAAATTTATGTTGTTTTTGTAAATTATGTTCTATTTTATCTTTTTACTAAAACATGTTATATTTTATTTCATTTTTATCATTCAAACACTTTTTTTTCTTTCTCAATTCTAGTTTTGTCTTATTCTTCATTCATCAAAGGTGATTTTAAGGTCAATTTTATCCAAAATCACCTCTCTAAATTCTTTTTCTTTTACTTTTCTTTCAAATAAGTGATTTCACATATATTTTGTGATGTTGTGTTTCCAACATTGTAGCGAGTTTTAATTTACTCCTATAAAAAATTGGATCTCTAACAATGAAGATTCTCTCACTATAAGTTTTAAATTGATAAGAGGGAATGATAAAAGGGAATCTCGAGGAAATTTAATGACAAGAAGACACGTATGATATTCTAATAGAGAAAATTATACAAATTATTATGAGCAATATACCATGAAATATATCGATCGTTATATAAAATATCGACCACCTTTATTGTTTAGAATATAAAAGAATATTATTTATTCTAAAATAATTTTTAAACTAAAATCATGTTATATTTTATTTATGTTGTTTTTGTAAATTATGTTCTATTTTATCTTTTTACTAAAAACATGTTATACTTTATTTCATTTTATCATTCAAACACTGTTTTTTCTTTCTTAATTCTAGTTTTTCTTATTCTTCATTCATCAAAGGTGATTTTAAGGTCAATTTTATCCAAAATCACCTCTCTAAATTCTTTTCTTTTACTTTTCTTTTAAATAAGTGATTTCACATATATTTTGTGATGTTGTGTTTCCAACATTGTAGCGAGTTTTAATTTACTCCTATAAAAAATTGGATCTCTAACAATGAAGATTCTCTCACTATAAGTTTTAAATTGATAAGAGGGAATGATAAAAGGAATTCTTGAGGAAATTTAATGACAAGAAGACACGTCGATATTCTAATAGAGAAAAATTATACAAATTATTATGAGCAATATACCATGAAATATATCGATCGTTATATAAAATATCGACCACCTTTATTGTTTAGAATATAAAAGAATATTATTTATTCTAAAATAATTTTTAAACTAAAATCATGTTATATTTTATTATTTAAATTTATGTTGTTTTTGTAAATTATGTTCTATTTTATCTTTTACTAAAAACATGTTATACTTTATTTCATTTTATCATTCAAACACTGTTTTTTCTTTCTCAATTCTAGTTTTTCTTATTCTTCATTCATCAAAGGTGATTTTAAGGTCAATTTTTATCCAAAATCACCTCTCTAAATTCTTTTTCTTTTACTTTTCTTTTAAATAAGTGATTTCACATATATTTTGTGATGTTGTGTTTCCCCCAACATTGTAGCGAGTTTTAATTTACTCCTATAAAAAAATTGGATCTCTAACAATGAAGATTCTCTCACTATAAGTTTTAAATTGATAAGAGGGAATGATAAAGGGAATTTCGAGGAAATTTAATGACAAGAAGACACGTCGATATTCTAATAGAGAAAATTATACAAATTATTATGAGCAATATACCATGAAATATATCGATCGTTATATAAAATATCGACCACCTTTATTGTTTAGAATATAAAAGAATATGATTTATTCTAAAATAATTTTTGAAACTAAAATCATGTTATATTTTATTATTTAAATTTATGTTGTTTTTGTAAATTATGTTCTATTTTATCTTTTACTAAAAACATGTTATACTTTATTTCATTTTATCATTCAAACACCTGTTTTTTCTTTCTCAATTCTAGTTTTTCTTATTCTTCATTCATCAAAGGTGATTTTAAGGTCAATTTTATCCAAAATCACCTCTCTAAATTTTTTTCTTTTCTTTCAAATAAGTGATTTCACATATATTTTGTGATGTTGTGTTTCCAACATTGTAGCGAGTTTTAATTTACTCCTATAAAAAATTGGATCTCTAACAATGAAGATTCTCTCACTATAAGTTTTAAATTGATAAGAGGGAATGATAAAAGGGAATCTCGAGGAAATTTAATGACAAGAAGACACGTCGATATTCTAATAGAGAAAAATTATACAAATTATTATGAGCAATATACCATGAAATATATCGATCGTTATATAAAATAACGACCACCTTTATTGTTTAGAATATAAAAGAATATTATTTATTCTAAAATAATTTTTAAACTAAAATCATGTTATATTTTATTATTTAAATTTATGTTGTTTTTGTAAATTATGTTCTATTTTATCTTTTTACTAAAAACATGTTATATTTTATTTCATTTTATCATTCAAACACTTGTTTTTTCTTTCTCAATTCTAGTTTTGTCTTATTCTTCATTCATCAAAGGTGATTTTAAGGTCAATTTTTATCCAAAATCACCTCTCTAAATTCTTTTCTTTTACTTTTCTTTCAAATAAGTGATTTCACATATATTTTGTGATGTTGTGTTTCCCCCAACATTGTAGCGAGTTTTAATTTACTCCTATAAAAAAATTGGATCTCTAACAATGAAGACTCTCTCACTATAAGTTTTAAATTGTAAATTGATAAGAGGGAATGATAAAAGGGAATATCTGAGGAAATTTAATGACAAGAAGACACGTCTGATATTCTAATAGAGAAAAATTATACAAATTATTATGAGCAATATACCATGAAATATATCGATCGTTATATAAAATAACGACCACCTTTATTGTTTAGAATATAAAAGAATATTATTTATTCCAAAATAATTTTTTAAACTAAAATCATGTTATATTTTAATATTTAAATTTATGTTGTTTTTGTAAATTATGTTCTATTTTATCTTTTACTAAAACATGTTATATTTTATTTCATTTTATCATTCAAACACTGTTTTTTCTTTCTCAATTCTAGTTTTGTCTTATTCTTCATTCATCAAAGGTGATTTTAAGGTCAATTTTATCCAAAATCACCTCTCTAAATTCTTTTCTTTTACTTTTCTTTCAAATAAGTGATTTCACATATATTTTGTGATGTTGTGTTTCCAACATTGTAGCGAGTTTTAATTTACTCCTATAAAAATTGGATCTCTAACAATGAAGATTCTCTCACTATAAGTTTTAAATTGATAAGAGGGAATGATAAAAGGAATCTCTGAGGAAATTTAATGACAAGAAGACACGTCGATATTCTAATAGAGAAAAATTATACAAATTATTATGAGCAATATACCATGAAATATATCGATCGTTATATAAAATATCGACCACCTTTATTGTTTAGAATATAAAAGAATATTATTTATTCTAAAATAATTTTTAAACTAAAATCATGTTATATTTTATTATTTAAATTTATGTTGTTTTGTAAATTATGTTCTATTTTATCTTTTACTAAAAACATGTTATATTTTATTTCATTTTTATCATTCAAACACCTTTTTTCTTTCTCAATTCTAGTTTTGTCTTATTCTTCATTCATCAAAGGTGATTTTAAGGTCAATTTTATCCAAAATCACCTCTCTAAATTCTTTTCTTTTACTTTTCTTTCAAATAAGTGATTTCACATATATTTTGTGATGTTGTGTTTCCAACATTGTAGCGAGTTTTAATTTACTCCTATAAAAATTGGATCTCTAACAATGAAGATTCTCTCACTATAAGTTTTAAATTGATAAGAGGGAATGATAAAAGGAATTTCGAGAAAATTTAATGACAAGAAGACACTCGATATTCTAATAGAGAAAATTATACAAATTATTATGAGCAATATACCATGAAATATATCGATCGTTATATAAAATATCGACCACCTTTATTGTTTAGAATATAAAAGAATATTATTTATTCTAAAATAATTTCTTAAACTAAAATCATGTTATATTTTATTATTTAAATTTATGTTGTTTTTGTAAATTATGTTCTATTTTATCTTTTTACTAAAAACATGTTATACTTTATTTCATTTTATCATTCAAACACTGTTTTTTCTTTCTCAATTCTAGTTTTTTCTTATTCTTCATTCATCAAAGGTGATTTTAAGGTCAATTTTTATCCCAAATCACCTCTCTAAATTCATTTTCTTTTACTTTTCTTTCAAACAAGTGATTTCAAATATATTTTGTGATGTTGTGTTTCCCCTCAACATTGTAGCGAGTTTTAATTTACTCCTATAAAAAAATTGGATCACTAACAATGAAGATTCTCTCACTATAAGTTTTAAATTGATAAGAGGGAATGATAAAAGGGAATTTCTGAGAAAATTTAATGACAAGAAGACACGTCTGATATTCTAATAGAGAAAAATTATACAAATTATTATGAGCAATATACCATGAAATATATCGATCGTTATATAAAATATCGACCACCTTTATTGTTTAGAATATAAAAGAATATTATTTATTCTAAAATAATTTTTTAAACTGAAATCATGTTATATTTTATTATTTAAATTTATGTTGTTTTTGTAAATTATGTTCTATTTTATCTTTTACTAAAAACATGTTATACTTTATTTCATTTTTATCATTCAAAAACACTTTTTCTTTCTCAATTCTAGTTTTTCTTATTCTTCATTCATCAAAGGTGATTTTAAGGTCAATTTTATCCAAAATCACCTCTCTAAATTCTTTTACTTTTCTTTCAAATAAGTGATTTCACATATATTTTGTGATGTTGTGTTTCCAACATTGTAGCGAGTTTTAATTTACTCCTATAAAAATTGGATCTCTAACAATGAAGATTCTCTCACTATAAGTTTTAAATTGATAAGAGGGAATGATAAAAGGGAATCTGAGGAAATTTAATGACAAGAAGACACTCGATATTCTAATAGAGAAAAATTATACAAATTATTATGAGCAATATACCATGAAATATATCGATCGTTATATAAAATATCGACCACCTTTATTGTTTAGAATATAAAAGAATATTATTTATTCTAAAATAATTTTTAAACTAAAATCATGTTATATTTTATTATTTAAATTTATGTTGTTTTTGTAAATTATGTTCTATTTTATCTTTTACTAAAACATGTTATATTTTATTTCATTTTTATCATTCAAACACTGTTTTTTCTTTCTCAATTCTAGTTTTGTCTTATTCTTCATTCATCAAAGGTGATTTTAAGGTCAATTTTATCCAAAATCACCTCTCTAAATTTTTTCTTTTACTTTTCTTTCAAATAAGTGATTTCACATATATTTTGTGATGTTGTGTTTCCAACATTGTAGCGAGTTTTAATTTACTCCTATAAAAATTGGATCTCTAACAATGAAGATTCTCTCACTATAAGTTTTAAATTGATAAGAGGGAATGATAAAAGGGAATTTCGAGGAAATTTAATGACAAGAAGACACGTCGATATTCTAATAGAGAAAATTATACAAATTATTATGAGCAATATACCATGAAATATATCGATCGTTATATAAAATATCGACCACCTTTATTGTTTAGAATATAAAAGAATATTATTTATTCTAAAATAATTTTTAAACTAAAATCATGTTATATTTTATTATTTAAATTTATGTTGTTTTTGTAAATTATGTTCTATTTTATTTTTACTAAAAACATGTTATATTTTATTTCATTTTTATCATTCAAACACTGTTTTTTCTTTCTCAATTCTAGTTTTGTCTTATTCTTCATTCATCAAAGGTGATTTTAAGGTCAATTTTATCCAAAATCACCTCTCTAAATTTTTCTTTTACTTTTCTTTCAAATAAGTGATTTCACATATATTTTGAGATGTTGTGTTTCCCCCAACATTGTAGCGAGTTTTAATTTACTCCTATAAAAAAATTGGATCTCTAACAATGAAGATTCTCTCACTATAAGTTTTAAATTGATAAGAGGGAATGATAAGAGGGAATCTCTGAGGAAATTTAATGACAAGAAGAAACATCGATATTCTAATAGAGAAAATTATACAAATTATTATGAGCAATATACCATGAAATATATCGATCGTTATATAAAATATCGACCACCTTTATTGTTTAGAATATAAAAGAATATTATTTATTCTAAAATAATTTTTTAAACTAAAATCATGTTATATTTTATTATTTAAATTTATGTTGTTTTTGTAAATTATGTTCTATTTTATCTTTTTACTAAAAACATGTTATATTTTACTTCATTTTTATCATTCAAACACTGTTTTTTCTTTCTCAATTCTAGTTTTGTCTTATTCTTCATTCATCAAAGGTGATTTTAAGGTCAATTTTATCCAAAATCACCTCTCTAAATTCTTTGTCTTTTACTTTTCTTTCAAATAAGTGATTTCATATATATTTTGTGATGTTGTGTTTCCAACATTGTAGCGAGTTTTAATTTTCCAATAAAAAATGGATCTCTAACAATGAAGATTCTCTCACTATAAGTTTTAAATTGATAAGAGGGAATGATAAAGGGAATCTCGAGGAAATTTAATGACAAGAAGACACGTCGATATTCTAATAGAGAAAAATTATACAAATTATTATGAGCAATATACCATGAAATATATCGATCGTTATATAAAATATCGACCACCTTTATTGTTTAGAATATAAAAGAATATTATTTATTCTAAAATAATTTTTAAACTAAAATCATGTTATATTTTATTATTTAAATTTATGTTGTTTTTGTAAATTATGTTCTATTTTATCTTTTACTAAAAACATGTTATATTTTATTTCATTTTATCATTCAAACACTGTTTTTTCTTTCTCAATTCTAATTTTGTCTTATTCTTCATTCATCAAAGGTGATTTTAAGGTCAATTTTATCCAAAATCACCTCTCTAAATTCTTTTTCTTTTACTTTTCTTTCAAATAAGTGATTTCACATATATTTTGTGATGTTGTGTTTCCAACATTGTAGCGAGTTTTAATTTACTCCTATAAAAAATTGGATCTCTAACAATGAAGATTTCTCACTATAAGTTTTAAATTGATAAGAGGGAATGATAAAGGGAATCTCTGAGGGAAATTTAATGACAAGAAGACACGTCTGATATTCTAATAGAGAAAAATTATACAAATTATTATGAGCAATATACCATGAAATATATCGATCGTTATATAAAATATCGACCACCTTTATTGTTTAGAATATAAAAGAATATTATTTATTCTAAAATAATTTTTTAAACTAAAATCATGTTATATTTTATAATTTAAATTTCTGTTGTTTTTGTAAATTATGTTCTATTTTATCTTTTTACTAAAAACATGTTATATTTTACTTCATTTTTATCATTCAAACACCTGTTTTTTTCTTTCTCAATTCTAGTTTTGTCTTATTCTTCATTCATCAAAGGTGATTTTAAGGTCAATTTTTATCCAAAATCACCTCTCTAAATTCTTTGTCTTTTACTTTTCTTTCAAATAAGTGATTTCATATAAATTTTGTGATGTTGTGTTTCCAACATTGTAGCGAGTTTTAATTTACTCCAATAAAAAACTTGGATCTCTATCAATGAAGATTCTCTCACTATAAGTTTTAAATTGATAAGAGGGAATGATAAAAGGGAATATCTGAGGAAATTTAATTACAAGAAGACGCGTCTCATATTCTAATAGAGAAAAATTATACAAATTATTATGAGCAATATACCATGAAATATATCGATCGTTATATAAAATATCGACCACCTTTATTGTTTAGAATATAAAAGAATATTATTTATTCTAAAATAATTTTTTAAACTATAATCATGTTATATTTTATTATTTAAATTTATGTTGTTTTTGTAAATTATGTTCTATTTTATCTTTTTACTAAAAACATGTTATACTTTATTTCATTTTTATCATTCAAACACCTGTTTTTTTCGTTCTCAATTCTAATTTTGTCTTATTCTTCATTCATCAAAGGTGATTTTAAGGTCAATTTTTATCCAAAATAACCTCTCTAAATTCTTTTTCTTTTACTTTTCTTTCAAATAAGTGATTTCACATATATTTTGTGATGTTGTGTTTCCAACATTGTAGCGTAGTTTTAATTTACTCCTATAAAAAATTGGATCTCTAACAATGAAGATTTCTCACTATAAGTTTTAAATTGATAAGAGGGAATGATAAAGGGAATCTCGAGGAAATTTAATGACAAGAAGACACGTCGATATTCTAATAGAGAAAATTATACAAATTATTATGAGCAATATACCATGAAATATATCGATCGTTATATAAAATATCGACCACCTTTATTGTTTAGAATATAAAAGAATATTATTTATTCTAAAATAATTTTTAAACTAAAATCATGTTATATTTTATTATTTAAATTTATGTTGTTTTTGTAAATTATGTTCTATTTTATCTTTTACTAAAAACATGTTATATTTTATTTCATTTTATCATTCAAACACTGTTTTTTTTTCTCAATTCTAGTTTTGTCTTATTCTTCATTCATCAAAGGTGATTTTAAGGTCAATTTTTATCCAAAATCACCTCTCTAAATTCTTTGTCTTTTACTTTTCTTTCAAATAAGTGATTTCACATATATTTTGTGATGTTGTGTTTCCAACATTGTAGCGAGTTTTAATTTACTCCTATAAAAAAATGGATCTCTAACAATGAAGATTCTCTCACTATAAGTTTTAAATTGATAAGAGGGAATGATAAAGGGAATCTCGAGGAAATTTAATGACAAGAAGACACGTCGATATTCTAATAGAGAAAAATTATACAAATTATTATGAGCAATATACCATGAAATATATCGATCGTTATATAAAATATCGACCACCTTTATTGTTTAGAATATAAAAGAATATTATTTATTCTAAAATAATTTTTAAACTAAAATCATGTTATATTTTATTATTTAAATTTATGTTGTTTTTGTAAATTATGTTCTATTTTATTTTTACTAAAAACATGTTATATTTTATTTCATTTTATCATTCAAACACTGTTTTTTCTTTCTCAATTCTAATTTTGTCTTATTCTTCATTCATCAAAGGTGATTTTAAGGTCAATTTTATCCAAAATCACCTCTCTAAATTCTTTTTCTTTTACTTTTCTTTCAAATAAGTGATTTCACATATATTTTGTGATGTTGTGTTTCCAACATTGTAGCGAGTTTTAATTTACTCCTATAAAAAATTGGATCTCTAACAATGAAGATTCTCTCACTATAAGTTTTAAATTGATAAGAGGGAATGATAAAGGGAATCTCGAGGAAATTTAATGACAAGAAGACACGTCGATATTCTAATAGAGAAAAATTATACAAATTATTATGAGCAATATACCATGAAATATATCGATCGTTATATAAAATATCGACCACCTTTATTGTTTAGAATATAAAAGAATATTATTTATTCTAAAATAATTTTTAAACTAAAATCATGTTATATTTTATTATTTAAATTTATGTTGTTTTTGTAAATTATGTTCTATTTTATCTTTTTACTAAAAACATGTTATATTTTATTTCATTTTTATCATTCAAACATTTTTCTTTCTCAATTCTAGTTTTGTCTTATTCTTCATTCATCAAAGGTGATTTTAAGGTCAATTTTATCCAAAATCACCTCTCTAAATTCTTTTCTTTTACTTTTCTTTCAAATAAGTGATTTCACATATATTTTGTGATGTTGTGTTTCCAACATTGTAGCGAGTTTTAATTTACTCCTATAAAAATTGGATCTCTAACAATGAAGATTCTCTCACTATAAGTTTTAAATTGATAAGAGGGAATGATAAAAGGGAATCTCTGGAAATTTAATGACAAGAAGACACTCATATTCTAATAGAGAAAAATTATACAAATTATTATGAGCAATATACCATGAAATATATCGATCGTTATATAAAATATCGACCACCTTTATTGTTTAGAATATAAAAGAATATTATTTATTCTAAAATAATTTTTAAACTAAAATCATGTTATATTTTATTATTTAAATTTATGTTGTTTTTGTAAATTATGTTCTATTTTATCTTTTTACTAAAAACATGTTATATTTTATTTCATTTTTATCATTCAAACACCTGTTTTTTTCTTTCTCAATTCTAATTTTGTCTTATTCTTCATTCATCAAAGGTGATTTTAAGGTCAATTTTTATCCAAAATAACCTCTCTAAAATTTTTCTTTTACTTTTCTTTCAAATAAGTGATTTCACATATATTTTGTGATGTTGTGTTTCCCCCAACATTGTAGCGAGTTTTAATTTACTCCTATAAAAAAATTGGATCTCTAACAATGAAGATTCTCTCACTATAAGTTTTAAATTGATAAGAGGGAATGATAAAAGGGAATCTCTGAGGAAATTTAATGACAAGAAGACACGTCTGATATTCTAATAGAGAAAAATTATACAAATTATTATGAGCAATATACCATGAAATATATCGATCGTTATATAAAATATCGACCACCTTTATTGTTTAGAATATAAAAGAATATTATTTATTCTAAAATAATTATTTAAACTAAAATCATGTTATATTTTATTATTTAAATTTATGTTGTTTTTGTAAATTATGTTCTATTTTATCTTTTACTAAAAACATGTTATATTTTATTTCATTTTTATCATTCAAACACTGTTTTTTCTTTCTCAATTCTAGTTTTGTCTTATTCTTCATTCATCAAAGGTGATTTTAAGGTCAATTTTATCCAAAATCACCTCTCTAAATTCTTTGTCTTTTACTTTTCTTTCAAATAAGTGATTTCACATATATTTTGTGATGTTGTGTTCCCAACATTGTAGCGAGTTTTAATTTACTCCTATAAAAAATTGGATCTCTAACAATGAAGATTCTCTCACTATAAGTTTTAAATTGATAAGAGGGAATGATAAAGGGAATCTCTGAGGAAATTTAATGACAAGAAGACACGTCGATATTCTAATAGAGAAAAATTATACAAATTATTATGAGCAATATACCATGAAATATATCGATCGTTATATAAAATATCGACCACCTTTATTGTTTAGAATATAAAAGAATATTATTTATTCTAAAATAATTTTTAAACTAAAATCATGTTATATTTTATTATTTAAATTTATGTTGTTTTTGTAAATTATGTTCTATTTTATCTTTTACTAAAAACATGTTATATTTTATTTCATTTTATCATTCAAACACCTGTTTTTTCTTTCTCAATTCTAATTTTGTCTTATTCTTCATTCATCAAAGGTGATTTTAAGGTCAATTTTATCCAAAATACCTCTCTAAATTCTTTTCTTTTACTTTTCTTTCAAATAAGTGATTTCACATATATTTTGTGATGTTGTGTTTCCAACATTGTAGCGAGTTTTAATTTACTCCTATAAAAAATTGGATCTCTAACAATGAAGATTCTCTCACTATAAGTTTTAAATTGATAAGAGGGAATGATAAAAGGGAATCTCTGAGGAAATTTAATGACAAGAAGACACGTCGATATTCTAATAGAAAAATTATACAAATTATTATGAGCAATATACCATGAAATATATCGATCGTTATATAAAATATCGACCACCTTTATTGTTTAGAATATAAAAGAATATTATTTATTCTAAAATAATTTTTAAACTAAAATCATGTTATATTTTATTATTTAAATTTATGTTGTTTTTGTAAATTATGTTCTATTTTATCTTTTACTAAAAACATGTTATATTTTATTTCATTTTATCATTCAAACACTGTTTTTTTTTCTCAATTCTAGTTTTGTCTTATTCTTCATTCATCAAAGGTGATTTTAAGGTCAATTTTATCCAAAATCACCTCTCTAAATTCTTTGTCTTTTACTTTTCTTTCAAATAAGTGATTTCACATATATTTTGTGATGTTGTGTTTCCCAACATTGTAGCGAGTTTTAATTTACTCCTATAAAAATTGGATCTCTAACAATGAAGATTCTCTCACTATAAGTTTTAAATTGATAAGAGGGAATGATAAAAGGGAATCTCGAGGAAATTTAATGACAAGAAGACACGTCGATATTCTAATAGAGAAAAATTATACAAATTATTATGAGCAATATACCATGAAATATATCGATCGTTATATAAAATATCGACCACCTTTATTGTTTAGAATATAAAAGAATATTATTTATTCTAAAATAATTTTTAAACTAAAATCATGTTATATTTTATTATTTAAATTTATGTTGTTTTTGTAAATTATGTTCTATTTTATCTTTTACTAAAAACATGTTATATTTTATTTCATTTTATCATTCAAACACTGTTTTTTCTTTCTCAATTCTAGTTTTGTCTTATTCTTCATTCATCAAAGGTGATTTTAAGGTCAATTTTTATCCAAAATCACCTCTCTAAATTCTTTTTCTTTTACTTTTCTTTCAAATAAGTGATTTCACATATATTTTGTGATGTTGTGTTTCCAACATTGTAGCGAGTTTTAATTTACTCCTATAAAAAATTGGATCTCTAACAATGAAGATTCTCTCACTATAAGTTTTAAATTGATAAGAGGGAATGATAAAGGGAATCTCGAGGAAATTTAATGACAAGAAGACACGTCGATATTCTAATAGAGAAAATTATACAAATTATTATGAGCAATATACCATGAAATATATCGATCGTTATATAAAATATCGACCACCTTTATTGTTTAGAATATAAAAGAATATTATTTATTCTAAAATAATTTTTAAACTAAAATCATGTTATATTTTATTATTTAAATTTATGTTGTTTTTGTAAATTATGTTCTATTTTATCTTTTTACTAAAAACATGTTATATTTTATTTCATTTTATCATTCAAACACTGTTTTTTCTTTCTCAATTCTAGTTTTGTCTTATTCTTCATTCATCAAAGGTGATTTTAAGGTCAATTTTATCCAAAATCACCTCTCTAAATTCTTTGTCTTTTACTTTTCTTTCAAATAAGTGATTTCACATATATTTTGTGATGTTGTGTTTCCCAACATTGTAGCGAGTTTTAATTTACTCCTATAAAAAATTGGATCTCTAACAATGAAGATTCTCTCACTATAAGTTTTAAATTGATAAGAGGGAATGATAAAAGGGAATCTCAGGAAATTTAATGACAAGAAGACACGTCGATATTCTAATAGAGAAAAATTATACAAATTATTATGAGCAATATACCATGAAATATATCGATCGTTATATAAAATATCGACCACCTTTATTGTTTAGAATATAAAAGAATATTATTTATTCTAAAATAATTTTTAAACTAAAATCATGTTATATTTTATTATTTAAATTTATGTTGTTTTTGTAAATTATGTTCTATTTTATCTTTTTAAAAACATGTTATATTTTATTTCATTTTTATCATTCAAACACCTGTTTTTTCTTTCTCAATTCTAATTTTGTCTTATTCTTCATTCATCAAAGGTGATTTTAAGGTCAATTTTTATCCAAAATCACCTCTCTAAATTCTTTTTCTTTTACTTTTCTTTCAAATAAGTGATTTCACATATATTTTGTGATGTTGTGTTTCCCCCAACATTGTAGCGAGTTTTAATTTACTCCTATAAAAAAATTGGATCTCTAACAATGAAGACTCTCTCACTATAAGTTTTAAATTGTAAATTGATAGAGGGAATGATAAAAGGGAATATCTGAGGAAATTTAATGACAAGAAGACACGTCTGATATTCTAATAGAGAAAAATTATACAAATTATTATGAGCAATATACCATGAAATATATCGATCGTTATATAAAATATCGACCACCTTTATTGTTTAGAATATAAAAGAATATTATTTATTCTAAAATAATTTTTAAACTAAAATCATGTTATATTTTATTATTTAAATTTATGTTGTTTTTGTAAATTATGTTCTATTTTATCTTTTTACTAAAAACATGTTATATTTTATTTCATTTTTATCATTCAAACAACTGTTTTTTTCTTTCTCAATTCTAGTTTTGTCTTATTCTTCATTCATCAAAGGTGATTTTAAGGTCAATTTTTATCCAAAATCACCTCTCTAAATTCTTTTTCTTTTCTTTTCTTTCAAATAAGTGATTTCACATATATTTTGTGATGTTGTGTTTCCAACATTGTAGCGAGTTTTAATTTACTCCTATAAAAAATGGATCTCTAACAATGAAGATTCTCTCACTATAAGTTTTAAATTGATAAGAGGGAATGATAAAGGGAATCTCGAGGAAATTTAATGACAAGAAGACACGTCGATATTCTAATAGAGAAAAATTATACAAATTATTATGAGCAATATACCATGAAATATATCGATCGTTATATAAAATATCGACCACCTTTATTGTTTAGAATATAAAAGAATATTATTTATTCTAAAATAATTTTTAAACTAAAATCATGTTATATTTTATTATTTAAATTTATGTTGTTTTTGTAAATTATGTTCTATTTTATCTTTTACTAAAAACATGTTATATTTTATTTCATTTTATCATTCAAACACTGTTTTTCTTTCTCAATTCTAGTTTTGTCTTATTCTTCATTCATCAAAGGTGATTTTAAGGTCAATTTTTATCCAAAATCACCTCTCTAAATTCTTTGTCTTTTACTTTTCTTTCAAATAAGTGATTTCACATATATTTTGTGATGTTGTGTTTCCAACATTGTAGCGAGTTTTAATTTACTCCTATAAAAAATTGGATCTCTAACAATGAAGATTCTCTCACTATAAGTTTTAAATTGATAAGAGGGAATGATAAAAGGAATCTCTGAGGAAATTTAATGACAAGAAGACGTCGATATTCTAATAGAGAAAAATTATACAAATTATTATGAGCAATATACCATGAAATATATCGATCGTTATATAAAATATCGACCACCTTTATTGTTTAGAATATAAAAGAATATTATTTATTCTAAAATAATTTTTAAACTAAAATCATGTTATATTTTATTATTTAAATTTATGTTGTTTTTGTAAATTATGTTCTATTTTATCTTTTACTAAAAACATGTTATATTTTATTTCATTTTATCATTCAAACAACTTTTTTCTTTCTCAATTCTAGTTTTGTCTTATTCTTCATTCATCAAAGGTGATTTTAAGGTCAATTTTATCCAAAATCACCTCTCTAAATTCTTTTTCTTTTACTTTTCTTTCAAATAAGTGATTTCACATATATTTTGTGATGTTGTGTTTCCAACATTGTAGCGAGTTTTAATTTACTCCTATAAAAAATTGGATCTCTAACAATGAAGATTCTCTCACTATAAGTTTTAAATTGATAAGAGGGAATGATAAAAGGAATCTCGAGGAAATTTAATGACAAGAAGACACGTCGATATTCTAATAGAGAAAATTATACAAATTATTATGAGCAATATACCATGAAATATATCGATCGTTATATAAAATATCGACCACCTTTATTGTTTAGAATATAAAAGAATATTATTTATTCTAAAATAATTTTTAAACTAAAATCATGTTATATTTTATTATTTAAATTTATGTTGTTTTTGTAAATTATGTTCTATTTTATCTTTTACTAAAAACATGTTATATTTTATTTCATTTTTATCATTCAAACACTGTTTTTTCTTTCTCAATTCTAGTTTTGTCTTATTCTTCATTCATCAAAGGTGATTTTAAGGTCAATTTTATCCAAAATCACCTCTCTAAATTCTTTTTTTTACTTTTCTTTCAAATAAGTGATTTCACATATATTTTGTGATGTTGTGTTTCCCCAACATTGTAGAGTTTTAATTTACTCCTATAAAAATTGGATCTCTAACAATGAAGATTCTCTCACTATAAGTTTTAAATTGATAAGAGGGAATGATAAAGGGAATCTCGAGGAAATTTAATGACAAGAAGACACGTCGATATTCTAATAGAGAAAAATTATACAAATTATTATGAGCAATATACCATGAAATATATCGATCGTTATATAAAATATCGACCACCTTTATTGTTTAGAATATAAAAGAATATTATTTATTCTAAAATAATTTTTAAACTAAAATCATGTTATATTTTATTATTTAAATTTATGTTGTTTTTGTAAATTATGTTCTATTTTATCTTTTACTAAAAACATGTTATATTTTATTTCATTTTATCATTCAAACACTGTTTTTCTTTCTCAATTCTAGTTTTGTCTTATTCTTCATTCATCAAAGGTGATTTTAAGGTCAATTTTATCCAAAATCACCTCTCTAAATTCTTTTCTTTTACTTTTCTTTCAAATAAGTGATTTCATATATTTTGTGATGTTGTGTTTCCAACATTGTAGCGAGTTTTAATTTACTCCTATAAAAATTGGATCTCTAACAATGAAGATTCTCTCACTATAAGTTTTAAATTGATAAGAGGGAATGATAAAAGGGAATCTCGAGGAAATTTAATGACAAGAAGACACGTCGATATTCTAATAGAAAAATTATACAAATTATTATGAGCAATATACCATGAAATATATCGATCGTTATATAAAATATGGACCACCTTTATTGTTTAGAATTTAAAAGAATATTATTTATTCTAAAATAATTTTTTAAACTAAAATCATGTTATATTTTATAATTAAAATTTATGTTGTTTTTGTAAGTTATGTTCTATTTTATCTTTTTACTAAAAACATGTTATATTTTACTTCATTTTTATCATTCAAACACCAGTTTTTATCGTTCTCAATTCTAATTTTGTCTTATTCTTCATTCATCAAAGGTGATTTTAAGGTCAATTTTTATCCAAAATAACCTCTCTAAAATCTTTTTCTTTTACTTTTCTTTCAAATAAGTGATTTCACATATATTTTGTGATGTTGTGTTTCCAACATTGTAGCGAGTTTTAATTTACTCTATAAAAAATTGGATCTCTAACAATGAAGATTCTCTCACTATAAGTTTTAAATTGATAAGAGGGAATGATAAAAGGGAATCTCGAGGAAATTTAATGACAAGAAGACGTCGATATTCTAATAGAGAAAAATTATACAAATTATTATGAGCAATATACCATGAAATATATCGATCGTTATATAAAATATCGACCACCTTTATTGTTTAGAATATAAAAGAATATTATTTATTCTAAAATAATTTTTAAACTAAAATCATGTTATATTTTATTATTTAAATTTATGTTGTTTTTGTAAATTATGTTCTATTTTATCTTTTACTAAAAACATGTTATATTTTATTTCATTTTTATCATTCAAACACTGTTTTTTCTTTCTCAATTCTAGTTTTGTCTTATTCTTCATTCATCAAAGGTGATTTTAAGGTCAATTTTTATCCAAAATCACCTCTCTAAATTCTTTATCTTTTACTTTTCTTTCAAATAAGTGATTTCACATATATTTTGTGATGTTGTGTTTCCAACATTGTAGCGAGTTTTAATTTACTCCTATAAAAAATTGGATCTCTAACAATGAAGATTCTCTCACTATAAGTTTTAAATTGATAAGAGGGAATGATAAAAGGAATCTCTGAGGAAATTTAATGACAAGAAGACACGTCTGATATTCTAATAGAGAAAAATTATACAAATTATTATGAGCAATATACCATGAAATATATCGATCGTTATATAAAATATCGACCACCTTTATTGTTTAGAATATAAAAGAATATTATTTATTCTAAAATAATTTTTAAACTAAAATCATGTTATATTTTATTATTTAAATTTATGTTGTTTTTGTAAATTATGTTCTATTTTATCTTTTACTAAAACATGTTATATTTTATTTCATTTTTATCATTCAAACACTTTTTTTCTTTCTCAATTCTAGTTTTGTCTTATTCTTCATTCATCAAAGGTGATTTTAAGGTCAATTTTATCCAAAATCACCTCTCTAAATTCTTTTCTTTTACTTTTCTTTCAAATAAGTGATTTCACATATATTTTGTGATGTTGTGTTTCCAACATTGTAGCGAGTTTTAATTTACTCCTATAAAAAATTGGATCTCTAACAATGAAGATTCTCTCACTATAAGTTTTAAATTGATAAGAGGGAATGATAAAAGGGAATCTCGAGGAAATTTAATGACAAGAAGACACGTCGATATTCTAATAGAGAAAAATTATACAAATTATTATGAGCAATATACCATGAAATATATCGATCGTTATATAAAATATCGACCACCTTTATTGTTTAGAATATAAAAGAATATTATTTATTCTAAAATAATTTTTAAACTAAAATCATGTTATATTTTATTATTTAAATTTATGTTGTTTTGTAAATTATGTTCTATTTTATCTTTTACTAAAAACATGTTATATTTTATTTCATTTTATCATTCAAACACTGTTTTTTCTTTCTCAATTCTAGTTTTGTCTTATTCTTCATTCATCAAAGGTGATTTTAAGGTCAATTTTATCCAAAATCACCTCTCTAAATTCTTTGTCTTTTACTTTTCTTTCAAATAAGTGATTTCACATAATTTTGTGATGTTGTGTTTCCAACATTGTAGCGAGTTTTAATTTACTCCTATAAAAAATTGGATCTCTAACAATGAAGATTCTCTCACTATAAGTTTTAAATTGATAAGAGGGAATGATAAAAGGGAATCTCAGGAAATTTAATGACAAGAAGACGTCTGATATTCTAATAGAGAAAATTATACAAATTATTATGAGCAATATACCATGAAATATATCGATCGTTATATAAAATATCGACCACCTTTATTGTTTAGAATATAAAAGAATATTATTTATTCTAAAATAATTTTTAAACTAAAATCATGTTATATTTTATTATTTAAATTTATGTTGTTTTTGTAAATTATGTTCTATTTTATCTTTTACTAAAAACATGTTATATTTTATTTCATTTTTATCATTCAAACACCTGTTTTTTCTTTCTCAATTCTAATTTTGTCTTATTCTTCATTCATCAAAGGTGATTTTAAGGTCAATTTTATCCAAAATCACCTCTCTAAATTCTTTTTTCTTTTACTTTTCTTTCAAATAAGTGATTTCACATATATTTTGTGATGTTGTGTTTCCAACATTGTAGTAGTTTTAATTTACTCCTATAAAAAATTGGATCTCTAACAATGAAGATTCTCTCACTATAAGTTTTAAATTGATAAGAGGGAATGATAAAAGGGAATCTCTGAGGAAATTTAATGACAAGAAGACACGTATGATATTCTAATAGAGAAAAATTATACAAATTATTGTGAGCAATATACCATGAAATATATCGATCGTTATATAAAATATCGACCACCTTTATTGTTTAGAATATAAAAGAATATTATTTATTCTAAAATAATTTTTAAACTAAAATCATGTTATATTTTATTATTTAAATTTATGTTGTTTTTGTAAATTATGTTCTATTTTATCTTTTACTAAAAACATGTTATATTTTATTTCATTTTATCATTCAAACACTGTTTTTTCTTTCTCAATTCTAGTTTTGTCTTATTCTTCATTCATCAAAGGTGATTTTAAGGTCAATTTTATCCAAAATCACCTCTCTAAATTTTTCTTTTACTTTTCTTTCAAATAAGTGATTTCACATATATTTTGTGATGTTGTGTTTCCAACATTGTAGTAGTTTTAATTTACTCCTATAAAAAATTGGATCTCTAACAATGAAGATTCTCTCACTATAAGTTTTAAATTGATAAGAGGGAATGATAAAAGGAATCTCTGAGGAAATTTAATGACAAGAAGACACGTCGATATTCTAATAGAGAAAATTATACAAATTATTATGAGCAATATACCATGAAATATATCGATCGTTATATAAAATATCGACCACCTTTATTGTTTAGAATATAAAAGAATATTATTTATTCTAAAATAATTTTTTAAACTAAAATCATGTTATATTTTATTATTTAAATTTATGTTGTTTTTGTAAATTATGTTCTATTTTATCTTTTACTAAAAACATGTTATATTTTATTTCATTTTATCATTCAAACACTGTTTTTTTCTTTCTCAATTCTAGTTTTGTCTTATTCTTCATTCATCAAAGGTGATTTTAAGGTCAATTTTTATCCAAAATCACCTCTCTAAATTCTTTTTCTTTTACTTTTCTTTCAAATAAGTGATTTCACATATATTTTGTGATGTTGTGTTTCCAACATTGTAGTAGTTTTAATTTACTCCTATAAAAATTGGATCTCTAACAATGAAGATTCTCTCACTATAAGTTTTAAATTGATAAGAGGGAATGATAAAAGGAATCGAGGAAATTTAATGACAAGAAGACACGTCGATATTCTAATAGAGAAAAATTATACAAATTATTATGAGCAATATACCATGAAATATATCGATCGTTATATAAAATATCGACCACCTTTATTGTTTAGAATATAAAAGAATATTATTTATTCTAAAATAATTTTTTAAACTAAAATCATGTTATATTTTATTATTTAAATTTATGTTGTTTTTGTAAATTATGTTCTATTTTATCTTTTACTAAAAACATGTTATATTTTATTTCATTTTATCATTCAAACACTTTTTTTCTTCTCAATTCTAGTTTTGTCTTATTCTTCATTCATCAAAGGTGATTTTAAGGTCAATTTTATCCAAAATCACCTCTCTAAATTCTTTTCTTTACTTTTCTTTCAAATAAGTGATTTCACATATATTTTGTGATGTTGTGTTTCCAACATTGTAGCGAGTTTTAATTTACTCCTATAAAAAATTGGATCTCTAACAATGAAGATTCTCTCACTATAAGTTTTAAATTGATAAGAGGGAATGATAAAAGGAATCTCGAGGAAATTTAATGACAAGAAGACACGTCGATATTCTAATAGAGAAAAATTATACAAATTATTATGAGCAATATACCATGAAATATATCGATCGTTATATAAAATATCGACCACCTTTATTGTTTAGAATATAAAAGAATATTATTTATTCTAAAATAATTTTTAAACTAAAATCATGTTATATTTTATTATTTAAATTTATGTTGTTTTTGTAAATTATGTTCTATTTTATCTTTTACTAAAAACATGTTATATTTTATTTCATTTTATCATTCAAACACCTGTTTTTCTTTCTCAATTCTAGTTTTGTCTTATTCTTCATTCATCAAAGGTGATTTTAAGGTCAATTTTATCCAAAATAACCTCTCTAAATTCTTTTTCTTTTACTTTTCTTTCAAATAAGTGATTTCACATATATTTTGTGATGTTGTGTTTCCCTAAACATTGTAGCGAGTTTTCATTTACTCCTATAAAAAAATTGGATCTCTAACAATGAAGACTCTCTCACTATAAGTTTTAAATTGTAAATTGATAAGAGGGAATGATAAAAGGAATCTCTGAGGAAATTTAATGACAAGAAGACACCGATATTCTAATAGAGAAAAATTATACAAATTATTATGAGCAATATACCATGAAATATATCGATCGTTATATAAAATATCGACCACCTTTATTGTTTAGAATATAAAAGAATATTATTTATTCTAAAATAATTTTTTAAACTATAATCATGTTATATTTTATTATTTAAATTTATGTTGTTTTTGTAAATTATGTTCTATTTTATCTTTTACTAAAAACATGTTATATTTTATTTCATTTTTATCATTCAAACACTGTTTTTTCTTTCTCAATTCTAGTTTTGTCTTATTCTTCATTCATCAAAGGTGATTTTAAGGTCAATTTTTATCCAAAATCACCTCTCTAAATTCTTTTCTTTTACTTTTCTTTCAAATAAGTGATTTCACATATATTTTGTGATGTTGTGTTTCCAACATTGTAGCGAGTTTTAATTTACTCCTATAAAAAATTGGATCTCTAACAATGAAGATTCTCTCACTATAAGTTTTAAATTGATAAGAGGGAATGATAAAAAGGAATCTCTGAGGAAATTTAATGACAAGAAGACACGTCGATATTCTAATAGAGAAAATTATACAAATTATTATGAGCAATATACCATGAAATATATCGATCGTTATATAAAATATCGACCACCTTTATTGTTTAGAATATAAAAGAATATTATTTATTCTAAAATAATTTTTAAACTAAAATCATGTTATATTTTATTATTTAAATTTATGTTGTTTTTGTAAATTATGTTCTATTTTATCTTTTTACTAAAAACATGTTATATTTTATTTCATTTTTATCATTCAAACACCTGTTTTTTTCTTTCTCAATTCTAGTTTTGTCTTATTCTTCATTCATCAAAGGTGATTTTAAGGTCAATTTTTATCCAAAATCACCTCTCTAAATTCTTTTACTTTTCTTTCAAATAAGTGATTTCACATATATTTTGTGATGTTGTGTTTCCCCCAACATTGTAGCGAGTTTTAATTTACTCCTATAAAAAAATTGGATCTCTAACAATGAAGATTCTCTCACTATAAGTTTTAAATTGATAAAAGGGAATCTCTGAGGAAATTTAATGACAAGAAGACACGTCTGATATTCTAATAGAGTAAAATTATACAAATTATTATGAGCAATATACCATGAAATATATCGATCGTTATATAAAATATCGACCACCTTTATTGTTTAGAATATTAAAGAATATTATTTATTCTAAAATAATTTTTTAAACTAAAATCATGTTATATTTTATTATTTAAATTTACGTTGTTTTTGTAACTTATGTTCTATTTTATCTTTTTACTAAAACATGTTATATTTTATTTCATTTTTATCATTCAAACACTGCTTTTTTTCTTTCTCAATTTAGTTTTGTCTTATTCTTCATTCATCAAAGGTGATTTTAAGGTCAATTTTATCCAAAATCACTCTCTAAATTTTTACTTTTCTTTCAAATAAGTGATTTCACATATATTTTGTGATGTTGTGTTTCCAACATTGTAGCGAGTTTTAATTTACTCCTATAAAAAATTGATCTCTAACAATGAAGATTCTCTCACTATAAGTTTTAAATTGATAAGAGGGAATGATAAAAGGAATCTGAGGAAATTTAATGACAAGAAGACACGTCTGATATTCTAATAGAGAAAAATTATACAAATTATTATGAGCAATATACCATGAAATATATCGATCGTTATATAAAATATCGACCACCTTTATTGTTTAGAATATAAAAGAATATTATTTATTCTAAAATAATTTTTAAACTAAAATCATGTTATATTTTATTATTTAAATTTATGTTGTTTTTGTAAATTATGTTCTATTTTATCTTTTTACTAAAAACATGTTATATTTTATTTCATTTTTATCATTCAAACACCTATTTTTTTCTTTCTCAATTCTAGTTTTGTCTTATTCTTCATTCATCAAAGGTGATTTTAAGGTCAATTTTATCCAAAATCACCTCTCTAAATTCTTTTCTTTTACTTTTCTTTCAAATAAGTGATTTCATATATTTTGTGATGTTGTGTTTCCATTGTAGCGAGTTTTAATTTACTCCTATAAAAAACTTGGATCTCTAACAATGAAGATTCTCTCACTATAAGTTTTAAATTGATAAGAGGGAATGATAAAAGGGAATCTCGAGGAAATTTAATGACAAGAAGACACGTCTGATATTCTAATAGAGAAAAATTATACAAATTATTATGAGCAATATACCATGAAATATATCGATCGTTATATAAAATATCGACCACCTTTATTGTTTAGAATATAAAAGAATATTATTTATTCTAAAATAATTTTTAAACTAAAATCATGTTATATTTTATTATTTAAATTTATGTTGTTTTTGTAAATTATGTTCTATTTTATCTTTTACTAAAACATGTTATATTTTATTTCATTTTTATCATTCAAACACTTGTTTTTTCTTTCTCAATTCTAGTTTTGTCTTATTCTTCATTCATCAAAGGTGATTTTAAGGTCAATTTTTATCCAAAATCACTCTCTAAATTTTTGTCTTTTACTTTTCTTTCAAATAAGTGATTTCACATATATTTTGTGATGTTGTGTTTCAACATTGTAGCGAGTTTTAATTTACTCCTATAAAAATTGGATCTCTAACAATGAAGATTCTCTCACTATAAGTTTTAAATTGATAAGAGGGAATGATAAAAGGAATCTCGAGAAATTTAATGACAAGAAGACACGTATTCTAATAGATTCTAATAGAAATTATTATGAGCAATATACCATGAAATATATCGATCGTTATATAAAATATCGACCACCTTTATTGTTTAGAATATAAAAGAATATTATTTATTCTAAAATAATTTTTAAACTAAAATCATGTTATATTTTATTATTTAAATTTATGTTGTTTTTGTAAATTATGTTCTATTTTATCTTTTTACTAAAAACATGTTATATTTTATTTCATTTTTATCATTCAAACACCTGTTTTTTTCTTTCTCAATTCTAGTTTTGTCTTATTCTTCATTCATCAAAGGTGATTTTAAGGTCAATTTTATCCAAAATCACCTCTCTAAATTCTTTTTCTTTTACTTTTCTTTCAAATAAGTGATTTCACATATATTTTGTGATGTTGTGTTTCCCCCAACATTGTAGCGAGTTTTAATTTACTCCTATAAAAAATTGGATCTCTAACAATGAAGATTCTCTCACTATAAGTTTTAAATTGATAAGAGGGAATGATAAAAGGAATCTCGAGAAATTTAATGACAAGAAGACACGTCTGATATTCTAATAGAGTAAAATTATACAAATTATTATGAGCAATATACCATGAAATATATCGATCGTTATATAAAATATCGACCACCTTTATTGTTTAGAATATAAAAGAATATTATTTATTCTAAAATAATTTCTTAAACTAAAATCATGTTTTATTTTATTATTTAAATTTATGTTGTTTTTGTAAATTATGTTCTATTTTATCTTTTCACTAAAAACATGTTATATTTTATTTCATTTTTATCATTCAAACAACTGTTTTTTTCTTTCTCAATTCTAGTTTTGTCTTCTTTTTCATTCATCAAAGGTGATTTTAAGGTCAATTTTTATCCAAAATCACCTCTAAATTCTTTTGTCTTTACTTTTCTTTCAAATAAGTGATTTCACATATATTTTGTGATGTTGTGTTTCCAACATTGTAGCGTAGTTTTAATTTACCCTATAAAAAATTGATCTCTAACAATGAAGATTCTCTCACTATAAGTTTTAAATTGATAAGAGGGAATGATAAAAGGGAATCTCTGAGGAAATTTAATGACAAGAAGACACGTCTGATATTCTAATAGAGAAAAATTATACAAATTATTATGAGCAATATACCATGAAATATATCGATCGTTATATAAAATATCGACCACCTTTATTGTTTAGAATATAAAAGAATATTATTTATTCTAAAATAATTATTTAAACTAAAATCATGTTATATTTTATTATTTAAATTTATGTTGTTTTTGTAAATTATGTTCTATTTTATCTTTTTACTAAAAACATGTTATATTTTATTTCATTTTTATCATTCAAACACCTTTTTTTCTTTCTCAATTCTAGTTTTGTCTTATTCTTCATTCATCAAAGGTGATTTTAAGGTCAATTTTTATCCAAAATCACCTCTCTAAAATCTTTTTCTTTTACTTTTCTTTCAAATAAGTGATTTCATATATTTTGTGATGTTGTGTTTCCAACATTGTAGTAGTTTTAATTTAATCCTATAGAAAAATTGGATCTCTAACAATGAAGATTCTCTCACTATAAGTTTTAAATTGATAAGAGGGAATGATAAAAGAGAATCTCTGAGGAAATTTAATGACAAGAAGACACGTCTGATATTCTAATAGAGAAAAATTATACAAATTATTATGAGCAATATACCATGAAATATATCGATCGTTATATAAAATATCGACCACCTTTATTGTTTAGAATATAAAAGAATATTATTTATTCTAAAATAATTTCTTAAACTAAAATCATGTTATATTTTATTATTTAAATTTATGTTGTTTTTGTAAATTATGTTCTATTTTATCTTTTTACTAAAAACATGTTATATTTTATTTCATTTTTATCATTCAAACACTGCTTTTTTTCTTTTCTCAATTCTAGTTTTGTCTTCTTCTTCATTCATCAAAGGTGATTTTAAGGTCAATTTTTATCCAAAATCACCTCTCTAAATTCTTTTTTCTTTACTTTTCTTTCAAATAAGTGATTTCACATATATTTTGTGATGTTGTGTTTCCAACATTGTAGCTAGTTTTAATTTACTCCTATAAAAAATTGGATCTCTAACAATGAAGATTCTCTCACTATAAGTTTTAAATTGATAAGAGGGAATGATAAAAGGAATCTCGAGGAAATTTAATGACAAGAAGACACGTCTGATATTCTAATAGAGAAAATTATACAAATTATTATGAGCAATATACCATGAAATATATCGATCGTTATATAAAATATCGACCACCTTTATTGTTTAGAATATAAAAGAATATTATTTATTCTAAAATAATTTTAAACTAAAATCATGTTATATTTTATTATTTAAATTTTGTTTTTGTAAATTATGTTCTATTTTATCTTTTTACTAAAAACATGTTATATTTTATTTCATTTTATCATTCAAACACCTGCTTTTTTTCTTTCTCAATTTAGTTTTGTCTTATTCTTCATTCATCAAAGGTGATTTTAAGGTCAATTTTATCCAAAATCACTCTCTAAATTCTTTTTCTTTCTTTTCTTTCAAATAAGTGATTTCACATATTTTGTGATGTTGTGTTTCCAACATTGTAGCGAGTTTTAATTTATCCTATAAAAAATTGATCTCTAACAATGAAGATTCTCTCACTATAAGTTTTAAATTGATAAGAGGGAATGATAAAAGGGAATCTCGAGGAAATTTAATGACAAGAAGACACTGATATTCTAATAGAGAAAATTATACAAATTATTATGAGCAATATACCATGAAATATATCGATCGTTATATAAAATATCGACCACCTTTATTGTTTAGAATATAAAAGAATATTATTTATTCTAAAATAATTTTTTAAACTAAAATCATGTTATATTTTATTATTTAAATTTATGTTGTTTTTGTAAATTATGTTCTATTTTATCTTTTTACTAAAAACATGTTATATTTTATTTCATTTTTATCATTCAAACACCTGTTTTTTTCTTTCTCAATTCTAGTTTTGTCTTATTCTTCATTCATCAAAGGTGATTTTAAGGTCAATTTTTATCCAAAATCACCTCTCTAAATTCTTTTGTCTTTACTTTTCTTTCAAATAAGTGATTTCACATATTTTGTGATGTTGTGTTTCCCCCAACATTGTAGCGAGTTTTAATTTACTCCTATAAAAAAATTGGATCTCTAACAATGAAGATTCTCTCACTATAAGTTTTAAATTGATAAGAGGGAATGATAAAAGGGAATCTCTGAGGAAATTTAATGACAAGAAGACACGTCTGATATTCTAATAGAGAAAATTATACAAATTATTATGAGCAATATACCATGAAATATATCGATCGTTATATAAAATATCGACCACCTTTATTGTTTAGAATATAAAAGAATATTATTTATTCTAAAATAATTTCTTAAACTAAAATCATGTTATATTTTATTATTTAAATTTATGTTGTTTTTGTAAATTATGTTCTATTTTATCTTTTACTAAAAACATGTTATATTTTATTTCATTTTATCATTCAAACACCTGCTTTTTTCTTTCTCAATTCTAGTTTTGTCTTATTCTTCATTCATCAAAGGTGATTTTAAGGTCAATTTTATCCAAAATCACCTCTCTAAATTCTTTTTCTTTTTTTCTTTCAAATAAGTGATTTCACATATATTTTGTGATGTTGTGTTTCCAACATTGTAGTAGTTTTAATTTACTCCTATAAAAAATTGATCTCTAACAATGAAGATTCTCTCACTATAAGTTTTAAATTGATAAGAGGGAATGATAAAGGGAATCTCGAGGAAATTTAATGACAAGAAGACACGTCGATATTCTAATAGAGAAAATTATACAAATTATTATGAGCAATATACCATGAAATATATCGATCGTTATATAAAATATCGACCACCTTTATTGTTTAGAATATAAAAGAATATTATTTATTCTAAAATAATTTTTAAACTAAAATCATGTTATATTTTATTATTTAAATTTATGTTGTTTTTGTAAATTATGTTCTATTTTATCTTTTACTAAAACATGTTATATTTTATTTCATTTTTATCATTCAAACACTGTTTTTTTCTTTTCTCAATTTAGTTTTGTCTTATTCTTCATTCATCAAAGGTGATTTTAAGGTCAATTTTATCCAAAATCACTCTCTAAATTCTTTTGTCTTTACTTTTCTTTCAAATAAGTGATTTCACATATATTTTGTGATGTTGTGTTTCCAACATTGTAGCGTAGTTTTAATTTACTCCTATAAAAAATGGATCTCTAACAATGAAGATTCTCTCACTATAAGTTTTAAATTGATAAGAGGGAATGATAAGGGAATCTCGAGGAAATTTAATGAAAGACACGTCCGATATTCTAATAGAGAAAATTATACAAATTATTATGAGCAATATACCATGAAATATATCGATCGTTATATAAAATATCGACCACCTTTATTGTTTAGAATATAAAAGAATATTATTTATTCTAAAATAATTTCTTAAACTAAAATCATGTTATATTTTATTATTTAAATTTATGTTGTTTTTGTAAATTATGTTCTATTTTATCTTTTTACTAAAACATGTTATATTTTATTTCATTTTATCATTCAAACACCTTTTTTTTCTTTCTCAATCTAGTTTTGTCTTATTCTTCATTCATCAAAGGTGATTTTAAGGTCAATTTTTATCCAAAATCACCTCTCTAAATTTTTCTTTTACTTTTCTTTCAAATAAGTGATTTCATATATTTTGTGATGTTGTGTTTCCAACATTGTAGCGAGTTTTAATTTACTCCTATAAAAAATTGGATCTCTAACAATGAAGATTCTCTCACTATAAGTTTTAAATTGATAAGAGGGAATGATAAAAGGAATCTCGAGGAAATTTAATGACAAGAAGACACGATATTCTAATAGAGAAAATTATACAAATTATTATGAGCAATATACCATGAAATATATCGATATATAAAATATCGACCACCTTTATTGTTTAGAATATAAAAGAATATTATTTATTCTAAAATAATTTTTTAAACTAAAATCATGTTATATTTTATTATTTAAATTTATGTTGTTTTTGTAAATTATGTTCTATTTTATCTTTTTACTAAAAACATGTTATATTTTATTTCATTTTTATCATTCAAACACCTATTTTTTTTCTTTCTCAATTTAGTTTTGTCTTATTCTTCATTCATCAAAGGTGATTTTAAGGTCAATTTTATCCAAAATCACCTCTCTAAATTCTTTTTCTTTTACTTTTCTTTCAAATAAGTGATTTCACATATATTTTGTGATGTTGTGTTTCAACATTGTAGCGAGTTTTAATTTACTTATAAAAAATTGGATCTCTAACAATGAAGATTCTCTCACTATAAGTTTTAAATTGATAAGAGGGAATGATAAAGGGAATCTCGAGGAAATTTAATGACAAGAAGACACGTCGATATTCTAATAGAGAAAATTATACAAATTATTATGAGCAATATACATGAAATATATCGATCGTTATATAAAATATCGACCACCTTTATTGTTTAGAATATAAAAGAATATTATTTATTCTAAAATAATTTCTTAAACTAAAATCATGTTATATTTTATTATTTAAATTTATGTTGTTTTTGTAAATTATGTTCTATTTTATCTTTTACTAAAAACATGTTATATTTTATTTCATTTTTATCATTCAAACACCTGCTTTCTTTCTCAATTTAGTTTTGTCTTATTCTTCATTCATCAAAGGTGATTTTAAGGTCAATTTTATCCAAAATCACTCTCTAAATTCTTTTTTCTTTTCTTTCAAATAAGTGATTTCACATATATTTTGTGATGTTGTGTTTCCAACATTGTAGCGAGTTTTAATTTACTCCTATAAAAAATTGATCTCTAACAATGAAGATTCTCTCACTATAAGTTTTAAATTGATAAGAGGGAATGATAAAAGGAATCGAGGAAATTTAATGACAAGAAGACACGTCTGATATTCTAATAGAGAAAAATTATACAAATTATTATGAGCAATATACCATGAAATATATCGATCGTTATATAAAATATCGACCACCTTTATTGTTTAGAATATAAAAGAATATTATTTATTCTAAAATAATTTTTAAACTAAAATCATGTTATATTTTATTATTTAAATTTATGTTGTTTTTGTAAATTATGTTCTATTTTATCTTTTACTAAAAACATGTTATATTTTATTTCATTTTTATCATTCAAACACTTTTTTTTCTTTCTCAATTCTAGTTTTGTCTTATTCTTCATTCATCAAAGGTGATTTTAAGGTCAATTTTTATCCAAAATCACTCTCTAAATTTTGTCTTTACTTTTCTTTCAAATAAGTGATTTCACATATATTTTGTGATGTTGTGTTTCCAACATTGTAGCGAGTTTTAATTTACTCCTATAAAAAATTGATCTCTAACAATGAAGATTCTCTCACTATAAGTTTTAAATTGATAAGAGGGAATGATAAAAGGAATCTGAGGAAATTTAATGACAAGAAGACACGTCTGATATTCTAATAGAGAAAAATTATACAAATTATTATGAGCAATATACCATGAAATATATCGATCGTTATATAAAATATCGACCACCTTTATTGTTTAGAATATAAAAGAATATTATTTATTCTAAAATAATTTCTTAAACTAAAATCATGTTATATTTTATTATTTAAATTTATGTTGTTTTTGTAAATTATGTTCTATTTTATCTTTTTACTAAAAACATGTTATATTTTATTTCATTTTTATCATTCAAACACCTGTTTTTTTCTTTCTCAATTCTAGTTTTGTCTTATTCTTCATTCATCAAAGGTGATTTTAAGGTCAATTTTTATCCAAAATCACCTCTCTAAATTCTTTTTCTTTTACTTTTCTTTCAAATAAGTGATTTCACATATATTTTGTGATGTTGTGTTTCCAACATTGTAGCGTAGTTTTAATTTACCTTATAAAAAATTGGATCTCTAACAATGAAGATTCTCACTATAAGTTTTAAATTGATAAGAGGAATGATAAAAGGAATCTCTGAGAAATTTAATGACAAGAAGACACTCCGATATTCTAATAGAGAAAATTATACAAATTATTATGAGCAATATACTATGAAATATATCGATCGTTATATAAAATATCACCACCTTTATTGTTTAGAATATAAAAGAATATTATTTATTCTAAAATAATTTTTAAACTAAAATCATGTTATATTTTATTATTTAAATTTATGTTGTTTTTGTAAATTATGTTCTATTTTATCTTTTACTAAAAACATGTTATATTTTATTTCATTTTTATCATTCAAACACCTTTTTTTTCTTTTCTCAATTAGTTTTGTCTTATCTTCATTCATCAAAGGTGATTTTAAGGTCAATTTTTATCCAAAATCTCTAAATTCTTTGTCTTTTACTTCTTTCAAATAAGTGATTTCATATATTTTGTGATGTTGTGTTTCCAACATTGTAGCGTAGTTTTAATTTACTCCTATAAAAAATGGATTCTAACAATGAAGATTCTCACTATAAGTTTTAAATTGATAAGAGGGAATGAAAAGGAATCTCTCGAGGAAATTTAATGACAAGAAGACACGTCTGGATATTCTAATAGAGAAAATTATACAAATTATTATGAGCAATATACCATGAAATATATCGACGTTATATAAAATATCGACCACCTTATTGTTTAGAATATAAAAGAATATTATTTATTCTAAAATAATTTCTTAAACTAAAATCATGTTATATTTTATTATTTAAATTTATGTTGTTTTTGTAAATTATGTTCTATTTTATCTTTTTACTAAAACATGTTATATTTTATTTCATTTTTATCATCCCAATCATGTTTCTTTTCTCAATTCTAGTTTTGTCTTATTCTTCATTCATCAAAGGTGATTTTAAGGTCAATTTTTATCCAAAATCACCTCTCTAAATTCTTTTGTCTTTTTCTTTCAAATAAGTGATTTCATATATTTTGTGATGTTGTGTTTCCAACATTGTAGCGAGTTTTAATTTACCTTATAAAAATGGATCTCTAACAATGAAGATTCTCTAACTATAAGTTTTAAATTGATAAGAGGGAATGATAAAAGGAATCTCCGAGGAAATTTAATGACAAGAAGACACGTCTCGATATTCTAATAGAGAAAATTATACAAATTATTATGAGTAATTAGAAATAATATCGTTATATAAAATATCACCACCTTTATTGTTTAGAATATAAAAGAATATTATTTATTCTAAAATAATTTCTTAAACTAAAATCATGTTATATTTTATTATTTAAATTTATGTTGTTTTTGTAAATTATGTTCTATTTTATCTTTTTACTAAAAAACATGTTATATTTTATTTCATTTTTATCATTCAAACACCTGTTTTTTCTTTCTCAATTCTAGTTTTGTCTTTATTCTTCATTCATCAAAGGTGATTTTAAGGTCAATTTTTATCCAAAATCACCTCTAAATTCTTTTCTTTTCTTTTCTTTCAAATAAGTGATTTCACATATATTTTGTGATGTTGTGTTTCAACATTGTAGCGTAGTTTTAATTTACCTATAAAAAATGGATCTCTAACAATGAAGATTCTCTCACTATAAGTTTTAAATTGATAAGAGGGAATGATAAAAGGAATCTCCGAGGAAATTTAATGACAAGAAGACACGTCCGATATTCTAATAGAGAAAAATTATACAAATTATTATGAGCAATATACCATGAAATATATCGATCGTTATATAAAATATCGACCACCTTTATTGTTTAGAATATAAAAGAATATTATTTATTCTAAAATAATTCTTTAAACTAAAATCATGTTATATTTTATTATTTAAATTTATGTTGTTTTGTAAATTATGTTCTATTTTATCTTTTACTAAAACATGTTATATTTTATTTCATTTTTATCATTCAACAACCGTTTTTTTTCTTTTCTCAATTCTAGTTTTGTCTTTTTCATTCATCAAAGGTGATTTTAAGGTCAACTTTATCCAAAATCACCTTCTAAATTCTTTGTCTTTTACTTTTTTCAAATAAGTGATTATATTTTTGATGTAGGTTTCCAACATTGTAGCAGTTTTAATTTTACTCCTATAAAAAAATTGGATCTCTAACAATGAATTCTCACTATAAGTTTTAAATTGATAAGAGGGAATGATAAAGGAATCTTCAGGAAAATTAATGATAAGACACGTCTCGATATTCTAACAGAAAAATTATACAAATTATTATGAGCAATATACCATGAATATCGATCAAGATATAAAATACTCCACACCTTTATTGTTTAAAAATAAAAGAATATTATTTATTCCAAATAATTTTTAAACTAAAATCATGTTATATTTTATTTAAATT